>PVJH01022555.1:0-36433 GCA_004026705.1 Nesogale talazaci
GACCGGGGGTAGAGGGGTTCTTTGATTAAAAAAATTGGTCACTATGGAGCAAGAAAAATTTTCATAAAATGCAAAAATAGTATTGCCATATATTTGTTTTAATTTTAAGACACTGTTGGACGTGGGCAAATTTTAAAAAAGTGGGACGTCTGGTCACTTTAATATAGACACACCCAGAAATGCTGAGAGAGAGCTGCAGGGAAGACACAACGTGGCTTTGTGGCATTTGCATGAGGAGTTTGGATCCCAGCCAGGCAGGAATGTCTCAATCCATCAGAAGACAGCACCTTCTAGGACGGAAAGTTAAAGGAAGTCTCTTCAGGGACCTTGGTGTGCTTGTTAGGTGACCACCTGGATCCACTTGGGCAGTGAAAATGGGAAAACGCAACCATGAAGAGAAAGACTTTGCATTTGGAATGATCACATGAAGATTAAAGAATGTTTATATCTCCTCGTCCTCAGAGTATTGGGTTGTTAGGGACAAATAATTTAGAAAAACTGTTCTGTTGTTCGGTGCCTTTGAGTCAATTCCAACTTATTCTCAACCTATGTATATAACTGCCTGGTCCCGAGCCATCCTCCCAATTGTTATGTCTGTGCCCATTATTGCGGCCTTTCTGTCAATCCATTGTGCTGAGGAGCTACCTCTTTTTTTTTTTTTTTGTCGGTCCTGCACTCTACCAAGCATGATGTTCTTTTCCACTTGGATATCCCCAAATGAGGGCTTTAGAGGCATGAAGTGGCTGGGAACAATCTTTCATGGGTGTGTTTAGTTAAAATCAGTAGAGCAAGGTGAGCCTGGAGGAAAGGGTGTTGGGGAAGATGTTGATTAGATGTGACAACCAGCAGAGTTAATGGTCATTTTAGACATTGCAATTGTAAAATGTGTAACTGAAAGTGAAGGGAGTTAATGTTTCAAGTGTTCTTTGTTGAAAGTCTATGTAGCTGGTGTGAGCTAGCCAGAAAATGGCAAGGGTACAAGAGGGGATAAATGAAAGGAAACTGATAAGAATCTTAAACATAAAACTGGGAAAGCTAAGCTTCCTCCCGTACCACTCCAGCACAGAGGAAGGAGAGGGGCATAATACAAGAAATTTCCTTAATGAAATGGCTGGGGGAAGAAAGACAGGATAGGATATTCACACACACTCCCAAGAGACTCAAAAAGCCTAGGCTCTTGAGTTTTGAGTTTGAGGCAAGAGACCAGCATAAAGTCTGGGGTACTAGGTTAATAAGAATGCCAAATATGCATACGTGAAAGGACAAAGGATCTCACAGAGGACTAGGCAATAGCAGAAAACCCACAGATAGCCAACCTTAGGTGGGAAACCCATTATTAGCCAATACAAGTCCCAACATTTCAACTTGTTAGACCTTTAAACTAGCAAAGGCCCTCTGTGGACTTCTTTTCCAAAGTGCCCTCCTTCAATGAAGTCAATCCATCTATTCGAATCTTTCCCAGACTCTGGTCAGAATTTTGTCCCTTGTCCCAAATCTTTCTTGTGAGCAGGACAAGAACCAGGCAGTGGAGAGGCTGGGAATGCTGAGTCTCCTCTGGTAACATGTTTTTGGTACCTGGTGACAACTCTGCTCTGTGAAGCACTTAAGCACATGGCCACCCATCAATGGACGCACAGTGAGCAGCTACTTCTTGGGAAAGAAACTTACTCTCTGATTTCTCTTCCCTCTTCTCTTGTTCTGGTTTTCCTTTTAATCTCTAAAGGGTCCAACAGGGGGAATTTGGAAACAGGAATGTGTTAGGAGACAACAAGTATCCCTGTCTGAGTGCCCAGGCCATGGGACTCCAAGAAATAAAGGGGTGTTTCCTCTTGCTGGCCTGGACATTCCTCAGGGATGTCAAGTGTGTGGCCCACATTGTGAAAGTGTCTCAGAGGGAAGCCCATAAGACACCATAAGGCTTGCTGGAAGGATGTTAAATAGCTGTGCTCTGTCCAGTGCTCTTGAGTCATCCTGGATTATTAGGTGCCCAGGAATTCCCAGACAAATAAGATGGTAAGTGACTATCAGAGAAATGACATTTTCAGGCGGTCTTACCCAAAATACAATGTCTCGGAAACATGTCCAGGTCGAGAGGGTGTGTGTGTGTGTGTGTGTGTGTGTGTGTGTGTGTGTATGTGTGTGTGTGTATGTGTGTGTATGTGTATTTGTGCGTGTGTGCGTGTGTGTGTGTGTGTGTGTGTGTGTTTACACCACGAAGCTAGCCACTTCCCAGTCTCTCTTTGTTTCTTTCTCCTGGTCCACCTTCAATGTTACCCTCACTGCAGGATGCATATAAAATGTGTTCTGTCTCAGTAGGCAGTAAAGAAAGGGGCACTCTGAGGCTTGTCATTCATGAAGATATGCTTGTATCTGTCGAGGAGTGTGCCTGTTTCATGTGGATGAGGAGCTCTGGTGGCTTAGTGATTTACGCTCTGGGCTGTGAAGTGTGAAGTCAGCAGTTGGGGACCACCAGCAGCTCCATAGAAGCAAGGATGAAGCTGTCTGCCCTGGGAGCATTGGCAGGTCTGTCTGTATGCCCGGTGGTGTCACCGCTAGCCAGAACTGACTTAGTGGCAGCAGCCTGAAATAATGTCAAAAGCGATGTAGGGTTATATTTCAGACAACTTTCTCCTATATGTTTGTGGCTCCTGTGAAGAGGCATTTTAATTTCCTGGGAGTTAGAGACCTGTTAGACCTCACTAGATAAGAGTGAGGTAGGAAGGGGGCTACCTAGAATGAATGGGTTCATTCTGGAAGCACAGTAACCCAGAGGTTACTTGAAACATAGGAGGAGAGGTAAAGGATGTGCAAAGCCTCCCCCTTCTCCTCTGTTCTTTTTCACACAGGACATCAAAGCCCAGTAGGTTCTCATGCACCCTCAGAAGGCATTCGTACAAACTGGGACAAGTTGGATCCTCAGACCTTAAAGAGAAACAGATTTATTTTTTTGTACAGAATCAGTATAAGTTATAGTCTGGGGAACCTGGGCTCAAAATAAGTTACAGAGTGGGGAACCTGGCCCAAAATTGGTAGCCTAAATGAGGGTACCATCTTACAGCTTGACTTATTTTGCAGAAGGCAATAAAAGTAGACAGTGGTGAGCAGACCTCCTAATGCCACGGCCCTCGCATACAGCTCCTCTTGTTGTGGTGAGCCCCAACTGTGAAATTATTTACGTTGCTAATTCATAACTGTGACTTTACTACTGTTATCAATTGAGTGACCTCTGTGAAAGGGTCATTTGACCCCCATCAAGTTCACGACCCAGAGGTTGAGATTCTCTGCTTTACAAGAACCCCACCCCACCCCCACCCCACCCCAGGGCCAAGTGGTATAGTTTGGGTGCAGACTCCTTTCACCCAGCAGGATTTACTAAGCCTTAAAGATAAATTAGGGACCTTTACAGGTGACCTCAGCAAGTTTATTAAGGAAAGAAGAATGGTAACTCTAACTTTTTACTAGTCTTGGAAAGATGCTCATCTAATCTTTTAAGAAGGCTTAGCCACCTCTGAGAGCGACGGTATTAGAGGGAAGACCTTGACATATGCCAATGACATGCCTATTCAAAATAATAATTATCTCCTGGGGACAGAAACAATTTGCAAACATGATCCCCAATGTGAATTTGATATAGTAAGATGAAATGGTCAAGAGACCATATGCTCCTTTGTCTTTCACAAGGAAGGAAGAGATTCTCACCCAAAACCGAGTAAGCACCACAAACTTACCACCACTTCCCAAAGGCTTTAGGAGACCACTGCTACTTAAGAGAGGCACGCACAAAGCCCGCAGATTTAGACCTGCAGGACAGACAGCGTGAGAAGGTAGTGTGAAGCTGATAATTTAAGAAGAAATCATGAAAGTTAGGAGGAATAGGTTTAGCAACTCCTTCCTTGGTGTTGGGGCAATTGACAAAATGCAGGCCAGGGTCCGAGAAAAGGCTAGGATCTGAAGAAAGACAATATAACACATCTCCATCAAAGGCATTCCTCTGTGTGTAAAAGACATTTTAGACAGGGAGAGAAATCCCAGGACTCTGGGATAAAAAGCACATTTGAAGTTTCTGCCTGAAGTCACAAAGGCTGAGAACAGAGGCACGGGAGACTGACATGCAGACGATGGGGCAGGAGAAAGGAACCTGGCAGAGACCAGAGGCTGCAGGAAAGGAGCCAGGAAAGAGGATTGCATGGGGTGGGGGGTGGAGGGTGGAGCAGCGACAAGACTCTGTGACTGTGAGGCGGAGAGCTTCCTGAGTCAGAGACCAAGGGACCTAATGGTTGAGAGTCTGAGGATTAAAGGCAGACTTGTCTGGTGACTAGGAGAGGTGTAGCTATGGGAAATAACACTATCCTCACTATTTACAACAGTGATTTACAAATCACCTTAATTTGCAGTATTGTCTGAGAATTCTTTGTGGCCATTGCAACACATTATCGAACCCAGCATAGAGATAGAGGGTTGTGGGAGGGCTAGTCTGTGTCCAAATTAAGAAAGAGGAAGATTGGAGACATATGAGGCCCCTCTCTTATGACAACAAGAAAGTCCTTGCCCGTGCTGTTTTCACGCACAGACATAGGGATGTCCTGCAATAGACCGCCAGGTAGAAGGCTTCCAAATTTTGAGGTCCAGGTGAGTGAGCACTTTCAGGGCTGCATCCATTCTCTGAACCATCTCAATTAGTCCACCCTCAATTCTTGGGCCCTGTTTTGCTTTGCGAATGCCTTCAGCGCCATTGTGACTTCTCCCTTCAATATCATGGATTCGTGATCACAAGCTACCTCTTGAATTAGCTGAACATTGTTTTTTGACACTGCACATTCCTTCCATCTTATTTTGGTATGTCAGTCAGCATTTTGCACATAGAACCCTTGACTACTGTAACTCGAGGCTTAATGTTTTCTTCAGTTCTTTCAGCATCAGAAATGCCAAAAGGTTCTTTGCAGACCAATGCAATTTTATTATAATGATTCCTTTGTCTTACTGAATGTCCCTTTAAAATATTTTGTTCAGTTCTTTTACATGAGTTCTTCCTCTTGCTTTGGCTGCTCTGCGTTTAAGAGCAAGCTTCAGAATCGCTCTGGCATACGTCTTTTAATTTTCTTTTATGCCTTTTTAACGTGACTTTCTATTTCTTCAAATATAATGAGCTTGATATCCCATAGCTCATTCTTCAGTTACTAGTGTCTATTCCATGAAATTTAAGCTTGAAGTGGACTCTAAATTCCTGTAGGATATACCAAATGTTGTATTTTTTCTTCTGTGGACTGGTTTTAATTTTATTTAGTTTCAATGTGGAGCTAAATATGAGTATTAAAAGATAGTCAATGACATTGTTCTGACTGATATCTGGTTTCTCTATACTCTCTTTCTATAGTCATAGTCTATTTTATTCCTGTGTGATGTCTACCTGTATTAAAGCAGTTTACATTTTTTGGGAAAAATGGAATAAGTCAATGATCTTGTGAAATTTTATTATGTGTTCTCTAGCATTCCTACCATGATCATACCTATGGATCCTTCTGTTTTGATAAATGTTCACATTCTAATCACCAGTAATTATCAATGTATCTTGTTGCATATTTCACTAAACTGTGACTACCAAAGTTGTTAAAAATGTTTCAATGTCTTCATCTCTGGCACAGTGATTGGTGTGTAAATTTAAAACGACAGTCATATTAACTAGCAAATACTATGATTTCACTCACATGTTGCCTTTCAAGATAGACTTTAAAGTGCCCTTCTTTATGATATTGTGACAACATTCCTCTTCATTTTGTCACTCACTCCTGCAAAGTAGACTGTATGGCTGATTCAAAATAGCCAACACCACTTCATTTCAGCTCAGAAATGCCTAAGATACTGCTCTCTATATTTCATTCAAATTTTGTTGGCTTCGTCTTTTATAATTTCATACTATGTATATTACACATTCCAATTATAAATGGATATCTATATCGACTTTTTTCTCATTTTCATTCATGTGTCAACAAAAGAAGGTTTTTCTCTGTGTCATGAAGGGCTCTTTCATGAGAGCGGTCTTTCCACTTGTATTTTGAGTGCCTTTGAAATGGAGCATATCTTCCAACCGACTGTTAAGACAAGGTTCTGCTGCCATCCATAAGATAGTCCCTGGTGAGTATTTTTCAGAATTACTTTGCAGGTGTGTTTTAGTATCAAAGCTCTTCTGACACCTTCCACTTTCGAATACTGAACACCAGAAGAAAGCATATAGGAACAAACTCTCAACACTATATGTTAAGGAGACTGGGAAGCTGCGGCTCCCGTGAACCGGGGGATTTCAGTTTCATAAGTTGGAGATACGTTCCAGTCACATTCTCCTAAGTGAAAGTCATTCCTCTCAAGGTTGTCCCCCTCCCCCAATAGAAGTGCTAAGTTTAAGGTGCTATTTGCAAACACCTGGTCACTCACTATACTCTTCAAGGTCGACTGTTTGAAGGCTATCTGCATAAAGGTTATCTGCCATCAAAAACAGTCAGATATCTAACCCTAAGTAAAGACCACTCCCTTCTAATAAGGACTACAGCTTATTCCCCTGGAGAAGAACTAAGATCAAGTCAGCTCACAGATAATCATGTTTAGGAAACAATCTTGACTCTAGCGTCCACCCCCATCTTGTTACATATGTACCTTGCTATCACATGCATTACCTCTAGCCCCTCATCTTCCGATTGGGCCCTAGCTCATCCCACAACTGTAATACATCCCATCTCAGTTATGTATGTGGTTACCTGTCATTAGAGGAGCTTTCATGCCCCAAGAGTATATCAGATGATGATGAGAATACAATCTCTCTCTATTCAGACTTGGTTCCTGAGGTCACTGCCAAGGTGAGCCATGCATGTCTTGTGTCTTGTCCCTTTAATTTACCCCTCAAATACACAACTACCCCCTTGGATCCATTTGCTTGTAGAGGCTGGTCTCCCACATTTCACTATGGATGACTGTTGGTATTTGAAATACTGGTGGCATAGCTTCCAGCATCACTGAAATACATTAATAATCATAGTGTGACAAACTGACAGATGAATACTACAAATAAATATATGTACAATGAAGTATAGTATAACAGTGCAATATAATTTTATGAAGAAAAAGAAAGCTACAGGGTAAAGGACATGCTTAGGTCATATCATCTGTAAAGTGTTCTCTGAGGTGCTGCGAGTAGGGAAGGGAGTGAAGTTTAGGGGTAATTTTCATCCAGTCTGACAGTTGTCAGACTGTGGTCTATGAAGGTTCCCCTATGGATGGCACTGAGGATGATGACAAAGAGACTATGCAGTCAGGATGACAAGGCTGTTGGGACCAACTGGGACACCACTGCAGTTTAGCTTTTCTATGGTTGGTATTTTGAGATGTCAAGAAAAATACATATATGGCCTTAGATAAAAAGGATTAGAAACTAACTGGGTCCAGCCTCCATAGTACAATGAGACATGAACAGTGACTTCCTTGAGATCTCATGACTGGCCAGTGGGAAGACTGAAGAAAGTCTAGATTGCCTAACTTTGTAATGTGTGTACTTTCTAGTATATCAAACTGCTGATCTTACTCATTTCCTTCTCTTGTATAATCTTAATTTCTTATAGACCATAGGTAGGCTCAATCAATATGCCATATGTTTTTGTTTGAACACGCCAAAATCAATTCCTAGGCTTAGGGAATATGACACTTTCTTGCCTGTCCCCATTAACCACTACCATCTCTACTATTCTCATTTAGATTTTCCCTGATCTTACCCATCATATCTTATATTATTTTGCTATACTTTCTATTTCTTATGTGGTGCTTTAAATCCTTTGTAGATATATGCTTGAACATGGAGAGTGGCAATGTTTACAATAAGAGTTTGGGGTAAGTAAAAGTGGTGAAAAATATGGGAATTGTCTGTCACAAATGTCTGTGGGTTCTCACAATGGATGTTTAGTTGCTATTATAGACAGCAGAAAATAATCTGAGGCAATACTTACACATTGCCACTCAGATCAAAGGAACTTAACATTCTCATATTCATTTTAAATGTCATCCTCCTTTTTCCAGAACAGTAAAACTCAGCTCTGATCAAAGCACTCAGGAGTTCTTGTATTTCCAGCATGGCTTTCATGGAAGGGAAGCATACACAGTCAATTTCTCCCAAATTACAGAAACAACAAAGTCTTCATCAGTCCATTTCTAACTCCAAGGCAAATAATTTTGTTTTCCATAATAAGCAAACCAATCACATTGTTACGTGGCAGTCTATTCAAAGTTTGTGTGCATGTTTACTTAAAAAATAAATAAATAAGTAGGGAAGCAAGCAGATGGTTCACACAACTGTCCACCATAAATAACGACATTTAAAAAGATAGATCTACTTGGGGAATAGCAATCAACTTTGAATGCAATTTTTAATAATTTCCATAATTTATGTGTGAGCAAGGAAATGCAAAGATGCCTAATGCACCCCTCTGACTCAGTACAAATCACTTTTATTTACTCGGGCAATACTTCATGGTCCAGTTAGCTTCTTAATTAAAGACAGCAAGATGCTCATGTTCCATGCAAGTGGCATGGAAAATACTGTTTTGTGTGCAATATGTTCAGCTGGGAGTTGAAGCTGTTTTGCTCACCGAAGAGAAGCCACCACAGCCTTCAATTGGTTTCTGGCCTAACCAGGGACACAGCTCTGTGCGCTGGCACTAAAATTGACAATGGTGCCTCGCAGACAAAGTCTGTGTGTGTGTGTGTGTGTCGGCTACCCCCTGGTACTTCTGGGTGGATTACCTCATGCAGAGCATGCAGGATCCAAATTTTCTTACTTTCTTCTCCCCGTCTGCTTCCCTCCCTCAGCTCATGCTCTATAATAGAGGGAAAAGATAAAAAGGAGTACTGTTCTAGGAAATTCTGAGTGGGGAGTGGCTGCTGGGGGTCGTCGCATCTGCCTCTAGGGGTTTTAGCACAGCCAGGCCTCTGAGCTTGTATTCAATACCCTCATCTCCACAGGAGGGGATCTTTTTCTAGAGGAAACTGGGGCAAAATTGATAAAAATGAAAAGCAAAGAAAAAGACCCACTAGTGAATATGATCCCTGGAAGATCAATCAAATGTCATCAGCCCTAAAGAACTACCTGTACATTCACAACTCCCTAGACTCGGGGTGTGTATCTCTTGTGGGTGTGAACCCACAATGTCAGTGATGCTGTCTGGGTGAAAGGCTCTCACGACCAGCGAGGACTGGTCTTTAGTGGCGATCAGGAAGTGCAGATTTCCAAAAATCTATATCCAGATCTTTAAATATTAGGAAGTAATGTCTATTGCATGGAAAATACTGGTCTGAGGCAAAGAAATTATTTCTGTAGGCTGTACTCAGTTTGTAAATTTTGTCATAAATCATAACAGCTTACAGGTAAGGTCATTGAAACTATGTTCTTACAATAAAATCATAAAGTAAAGAATATCAGGTCAGTGATTCTCTCAGTCATAATGAAGCTTGGCTCTTTACCAATAGCCACCATTATTTTGGTTTTCATTGTGTGTGGTTTTGAATCGTAGGGTGATGATATGCCATCCAGACAAAGTGATCCAGCCTGAGAGAAAAATGGATATGCTTATCTTAAGCAATGTGTCATAAGACAGACAACATAGTGCTGAATCATTTAAAGCTGAAGCATTAAGCTCAAGTTGAAGCATTAAAAACAAAATGCATTTAATTCTGAATTTTGCTAGACATACCCTTTGGTATCAATTTGATTCATATTCAGAGAGATTCTATGCTGTTGTTATACAAAGGGGACCCCTCAAAAATCAGAACTTTCCCCCTCAAGACTATGCATTTAAATGTTTTTGAACAAAACAACCTTTAACCTTAAAGTACTCCCCATTACACTTAATACATTTGTCAAATCTGTGATGTATTCTTGACAACATTTTCAACTCATCTGTTTGTATGTCTGACAGCATTTGACTTGTGTTTTTTCTTCAGCTCATCTACATCATCAAATCTCTGCCCTTTCATGTCCCTCTTTATTCAAGGAAACAGAAAGAAGTTGCACAGATCAAGATCAAGTATGATGTGGGAGGCAATAGAGGCATGCTATCTTTTGCCAAAAATGAGATGGCAACGTGAGCTGGTGCTTTGTTGTGGTGGCAAAACTAGTCCTGTCTGCCACAAATCAGGCTTTTGTTGCATGCTTTTATGCAATCTTTTCTGAATCTCTAAAGAGAAAGATTGATTAATAGTCTGTCCTGGTGGAATGAACTCCAAATGTATAACCAGTCAACATTTTTATCTATTTGAAAAGTTGATAGATGTCCAAAATGAGGTTTGTCATCAATCAACATTTCACCTTTTTTGAAATGAGAAAACTACTCATACCTTTGAGTTTTTCCCATAGTGTTGTCCTTATAAGCTGTATTCAACATTACAACAATTTCTGAGGCATTTTTCCCGAGTAGGAAACAAAATTTCACAGCCGCACACCATTCTCTTAAATTGGCCATCACAAAAACAAGGTTCAAATGAAACTGCTTTTAGTAAAAAACAAATCATTCACTGTGATGAGAGAATTTTCCTAGGCAATGCCACTGGGTGCACTAACTTAGAATAAGTTGTTGGATGCTCACCTAATTGGAAAACACACACTAAGAATGCTAAGGCCAGTGGAGTTTATTTTCATTTATTTTGGGTCCCCCTCATATGCCATCAAGTTAGCTCTGACTCATAATAGCCAGTTCATGCTCAAAGATTTTCCATAAGACAGAGGATAATTGCTCCACAGGATTTACAAGGCTCTGAATCTATATAAAAGCAGACTACCACATCTCTATGATGGAGAGGGCTTTGAATACAAAGTTCCAATAATCTGGTTAGCAGCTGAGTGCTTAATCCCTTTGTCACTAGGGCTCCTCGTCTGGGTATTTCCAAGAACCAAAGCCACTGCCATGGAGTTGATTGCAACTCATACTACTCACCATCACGGAGTCAATGCAGACATATAGAAATCCTTTAGGATAGGGTAGAACTGCCCTTGTGACTTTCCAGGGTGATAAATCTTACAGGAGTAGAAGCCCCTCTCTTTATTCAGTGAAGGAGCTGGTGGTTTTGAACAGCTCATCTTGCAGATCATAGCCCAAGGCATAACCGCTGCCCTTGCCACCAGTGCTCCTCAGTTTAATTCATAACAGCCATATATAGGGCTTCTGAAGTGGTTATTCTTCTGAATGGGTGGATGCAAGAATATCCAACCTCAACTTTCTCCTGTGGAAGGCTGGTAGGTTTGACTTGCTGATGCTGTGATTCACATTTTGATGCTCAATACTCAATGACACCAGGGTCCTTGTCTGGATACAGCAGTGTAACAAAAAAACAAGTACACTAACCTTTCGTCCATTAGGACTCACAGCCACCATGCAGGGCACTGTAGAACTGCCTTAAGGCTGTAAATCTTTTGAAAAGAGAAAACCTTATATTTTTCCCATGGCAGAAGCATCCAGAGGGTTCAGACTGTTAATGTTGCAGTTCACAGCTAACACATAAACCACACCACCCCAAGAGCTCCTTGAGTATAAGTGGATTGTTCGGGCTATTTCACATCTTGTTTGGAACTTTGTACTTCCCTCTGTTAAACAAAATGACCTGTCAAACTTTTATCAACTTGCAAACTCTGGCCGAGGTTATTTTGTCAATTCTGTCTTGTGGAATAAATTTCAATTCATATCGCTTTAAAATTAAAATGGATCTTAAAGAACATCTTTCTATAAACAAAGAAATGATATGACCAATTATAAAATTCCACAGTGAGAATACTTTGCCTAGAATTTATAGTTTGTGTCATATACAGGTCAAGTGTTTCTCAAATTTCTGCATAGTAGCAAACTTGAATATCCTTCAAGCCCATTTTAATGTGGACATTCAGACTTTCATATGAACAAAAACTTAAACTGGTCTTTGTATAGAACTGGTATGTGTATGTTTGTTGACCTTTAAGGATTTTATTACCTTTTTCCTTTACTGTGCTTTACAAAATGAGTAGAAATGACATTACTGGATCAAAGCATATATACATTATGAAAAGATCTGACATATAATGTGAAAATTTTTTTGAAAAAGATTCTGCCAATTCTCTATGAATTTCAAAGTCATTTGAAACCTTAAATTAGAAGAACAAGAAGAGAGGTAGTGTTGAACATTGCAAGGTCAAATTTCAGTGACAGAAAACAATTTAAAACAAAAATCTATTGTATATGGCTTGCTTCTGTAGAAGGCAGTGTGTTTGTCATTAAAAATACTATCAAGCAGAGGCTAAAAGATGATTTAATTCAGAAGAAAGTCAAACATTAGATGATCGCTGAACTAAACAAACAGCTGTACCCTCAGACACAGATTAGTGTAAACTTGATTTGATTATGGTGGATGAAACCATGGTATGATAATGGACAGTTGACCTCCCTCTGACCACATTCACTCTAGGCTTGAATATTCCTTACTTGTTCCAGGACAGAAATCTCTTCTCCCCTTTTTAAATATGATGAATGTTCTTTTCTTTCTTACTCTTTACTTTGATTTTTTTAATATTATTACCATTTTCTTTTCATTTCATTTTTGTCTTTTATGATTTCATTTAGGCTTTCCAGTTTATGAAGTACAGCAGGAACAGGTGGGGAAGTGAGGAGAGTGAAGGGAATTGGGGAGCTAACAATGAAACAGAAGTTAACAAATATTAGATCTGATGGTGATGATGCATACACAACTCTTTTTAAAAGTGAGTTAATGATGGAAGTGTATGATATGTAAATATTGTATCAGGAAAACTATTAAACAAAAAATAAATCAAACTTGACCCATGGTTATGATGGGTGAAGAAGGAAGCATTTGTTGAGGGGGCAATGAGTTTCTGTTAACTGTGGTGGAATATTTTGGAAAAGGATATAAATAATGGTTGTACAACACAGAGTATAATCCATAGCACTGAATTATACATGTAGAAAATAATACAATTGTTGAATTGGAGAAGGTTTTATTGTGTATATCTTGGTCACAATTTAGAAATAATTATATGAAGAAAAAGTGAGGGGGAAAAAAGCTGAACTAAAGAACACTGAAAATGAATGCTCTGCTATTGAGTCCATTTTAATAGATAACAACCTCAGAGGGGAGAGTGAAACTACTCATTTGGGTTTCTCAGGTGGTAAATCTTTACAGGAGAAAAAACTTCATGATTCATGCGCAGAATAGTTGGTAGATTTGAACTGCTGATCTTGTGCTTAGAAACCCAGACCATAATTTCCTATGCCACCAGAGCTCCTATATTTGGAATTGAAGATGTTAATAGTGAAAAGCATCCCTACCATTATCAATGCCTCGCTGTTATCAAAACAAGGTAAGCAGAGGAGTGACCCTTTCTAGAACACTAACTTTAAGACAAGTTCTGTATCAAGTATTTAACAAATTCTATCATTCACCTTCATGAATTCCTGCACAGTGAAAATAATTAAGCACTCACCTAATAACTGAAAGTCGAATAGTTTGGGTTCACCCAGAGGGAGCACGAAAGACATGCCTGACTGGCTGAAAGAATGATCACAGCCATGAATAATAACCCCATGGAACCATTTCTAGATCTCTACATATGGGGGTCAGAATGAGTTGGAGGCAACTTCACAGTTGAGTTTTTTGCCTTTTTGAAGTTTTACTTATTTAATAAAGGAACCAGATGAGACTTTCTAATCTCATAAAGATTCCCAACTTCTGAAACCCCAAAGGAGAGTTCTTCCCTTCAGTGTCACTATGACTGTTCTAGCTACAGTACTACTAAGAATCTAGATAGACTTAATGGTCATGACTTTGTGTTAGGCCAGGCTGACTAGAGAAACAAATGCGAGATACTCATTAATATGTAAGAGAGAGAGTTTTATATCAAGAATTAGTTATGTTTCAGGAAAATATCCCAGCCCAGGTCAGATCAAGCCTGTAAGTCCATTACTAGTCCATAAGGCCAATACTAGGCCATAAATACTTCTTCAGACTCATGCCATGGCATGCAGTGATACAAAATGCAGGAAGATCATTGGCCAGGGCTTGCAAAGTCTTGTGGATTCAGTGATGGTGGGTTTATCTCTAGAGGTTATGTAGGTCTGCTGAGACTCCTCAATAGAAAGGAGAAGACAGAGAGTGAGAAAGGGGTCTTCTTGCTTTGTCTCCCTGCTTCTTGTTTGTTGGCCTGAACAGCTACAAGAGTTTGCAGAGGCTGCCAACCTCTCATCCATGGGTTTAAACCAGATTAGATATGCCTACTTCTGAATAGGCTATTTTTTGATATATACATACTCATTTAAGGATTGCTGGATTTGCTTTTCTGGACAATCCAGCCTAATACAACTTTAGACAAGATTTTATAAATTTATAGATAGGTGATGATAAGTGTGACCAATTTAGAATATGTGAGCTCTGTAGGTAATAAATATCTATAAAACATAGAACATAAATTAAAGAAAGAGTGGGATAAATGATGGTTTTGGGGATTTACTGAACTGAAACTAAATGTGTGTAAATTGGTGAAAATAAAACTGATGATTTGTTCTTGAAAACTTATTCAAAATAAAATGTTACAAAATGAAACATAGATGGAGGATAGGTTGAGAAATCCCTTCTTCATATTTTGTTTTTCTTAACACTTTATTTTGAAGGTGAACATGTAAAGAGCAGATCAGCAGTTTTACATCCAGTTCATATACATTTGTCTCGATAATCTATTGCAATAAGCATATCCTCTCAGTATACACTTATCCCACTACCTTTCTCTTTTCTGTTTCCATCTTGCCTTCTTTCTTAACCTTCTGCTCTTTGTCTTTGAGTAAATGCTGTCCTTTTAATTTGAAATGCTTAATTTTTTTCAAATGGACCTTAGTCCATTTCAAGACTCAAAAGGTAACAAACTCTTGGAGGATTCAGGGAGTTTCCATCAGTCTCTATCAATAATTAAGCATGTCTATCTCTTTAAGATTTTGAGTTCTCTTCCACATTTTTCTCCTACTCTCCTCAGGGCCTTTTGTTGTTGTTGTTGTTGGTTAGGTGCCATTGAATTGGTTCTGACTCATTGTCACCGTCTGTACACCAGAATGAAACATCACCCAGTCCTATGCCTGTCCTACATTGTTCTTAGGTCTGAGCCCAGTGTTGCAGCCACTGTGTTAATTGATCTTGTCAAGGATCTTTCTCCTTCTTTTGTTGCCCTCTTCTTTACCAAACACGTCTCCTTTTCCAGAGATTGGTCTTTCCTGACAATATGTCCAAAGTACATGAGATGAAGACTCACCATCCTTGCTTCTAGAGAGCACTCTAGCAATACTTCTTCCAAGAGAGATTTGTTGGCTTTTGTAACTGTACATGTACTTTCAGTATTCTTTGCTGGCACTATAATTCAAATGCATAGAGGCTTCTTTGACCTTCCTTATTTAACACTGTCAAGATCTTCTTGTGTGATATTTTTATTTAATACATATTTGCATGACTTCAGAGCAAAACTACATTAAAATATTCTTAAGTTTAATATAGCATTTCTCTACTTAGTTTTTCCAATACGAGTTAATTTTAGATCCCTCTTCTAATGTCTTTTCCTATGTTCTTATCTCCTGAACTTCTAAATTCCATACAGCAAGGGGCTAAGGCTTCAATACTCTTGTCAAGTGTAGTGTAAGAGTGGGGATAAATTCATTTGTAATTTACTTTCTAATTGTTTTTTTTTTGTATACCCAAGGTAACATAGCACCTGATACATGGTCGGTGTCTCAAAAATATGAATGTGCCTTTCCTTGTGATGCACTTTATGATACAGCAGCAGCATCCAGTTAAGCATTGAGAGAAGGTAAGCAAGAGACTGCTCAAGAAGAGGGATTCAAATTTTGTGGTCTAAAATGATTCTTTGTGACAAAGGTTATTTTACTGCTTATTAATTCAGTTTGTGAACGCTTAGCTTCCTGCCAGAAAGTATAGTGCATCGAAATGAAAGAACTAACCCTCATATTAAAATGATGTGATAAAGATACAATATTTTTCCTGTTACCAAATGACTTCAATTTATACATTTATATGCTAACACATATAAGTGGTGCTTCTATGTATAGACTAGCCTTCAATTGGAATAGTGAATCTGTTCATTAATTGTGTGTCCTTCTCAATCTGTTTTCTAAATGGCATGATTCTTATCAAGTAGGAGTTATGCATTTCTAAGGTTGAAGCTAGAAGGCCAAGTATGTTCACATTAATTCCTGATGGAGGTTTTTATAAAGATGAACATTTTCTCATTAGCTTATCTTCCTATGTGATTGCTATCATACTAATCAATTTATAGTGACTTTACCCAGATTGTAACCTTCAATAATGTAATCAGATACAGTATTGAACACTAGGAGGGCAGCTTAACCAATCTTAATTCCCTGCAGCTCAGTGAAATACAAACCAGCTAAGTGTTATTTAATTAGTTATCCTCACTTAGGATGGCTGACTAATCTTGTTTAAGTGGACACTGATCTCTTTTCAATGGGGAACATAGAAAGGTATGCCTCATAAAAGAAGCAACAGTGACCTATGCAGAAATCACACTGCAGGTTGTTTTACAGTGAAGAGTCCTTCAAAAGTGCTAAGTCCTTCAAGAATTAGTCAGGTCCACAAAGAGAAAACAAAAACAACACTGCAGGTGGAAGTGGAGAGTGACTGAAACTATGAGGTGGTGTATGATGGAGAACAAGTGTCACACTTGCAGCTGACTTACACATCAGTATTACTATATACATATCTGTATGTAGTTATTATTTTTCAGTTAGAAAGTCAGTCTTCTGCTATCATAAAAAGGGGTAAAACATTTTATATAATACATATTTATTGGGATGAAAACTGTTTTTTATAAATGAGAAAAATGAGTTCTAATACAAATTTTATTTATGCAGTAACTTAAAAAATAATGGATTTCACAAGTTGATTTTTTTAATATTAAAATATATTTTGAAATTAGTGTCACTTTTTTTTAGCTTTCAATCAAGAATTGTCTTCTATTGAATTTAGTCAGGAGGTTTTGTCTGTTTACATAGATTGGTTGATATATGAGAGGGCTTTAAAAATTATGAAAAATGGACATAAGAGATAATGGAAGTTTACCATGAACTTTTGGAAACTCTCTTTTATTTGCTAAAAGTTGAATTCCTGAACACAGGCATATAAGATTTAACAGTCATTCTTTTTTTTGGGGATGGGGGGAGCATCACTGCTCTCCGGTGGTGGGAGTAGGAGGCCCAGCCCCACTGCTGGAATTGAACCTCCGTCCCAGTGGGCCGCAGTCCCGCGCACAACCACTACGCCACCGGGGCTCAGCTCAACAGTCATTCTTTTTAAAGTCTTCCAAATTGAAACATATTTCTCAAATGCTTTACAGGACACTAATTCCAGAACCCATTACGGTATGTTTTGTTTAACCTACTGTGTTTCCCACAATTTTAAAATCTATTTTCCTAACTACAGGTAGCCTAATCATTATACATATGTCTATGGGAATGCCCCCAGTACATGTAGATCACAAGGGCTGACAAACAGGTCCAAAGATATTTTTACATGGACCTGTTCTAGGAATAATTTTTAATCTTAAAAACTAGTAAAGAAAAAACTCTACACATTTAGAATATTTACAGTCTTGTCCTTTATAGAACAAGTTTGTTGATCCAATGGAGGAAATTACTCATCTAAACAAGTGAGTTAAAGAAATTTAATATAGATACTATCATTATTCTAGAAAGCAACTCATGATTCTTAATAACTTAATAATTGATTTTTCAGGTTGGGAAAACTAAATACAGATCAAGAACCATTTATATAACTGATATTTCTTAAATGTTTGAAATTGATGGTCTCCATTCAGCCATAGGCCATAGCATAACTAAATTAGACCAGGACTGACCTTTTTCACTCTAGATTATACTCTTAGTATAAAATATTCTAGGGTATAGGTTCTTCAAAGGCAGTAAACATTTCTTGACAGTAAACATTTTTACAAAACTTTTTATACTTTAATTGCCCAAGCCAACGGACTACACATTTTTAACTTCAGTAGTCATTTTGTGAATGGTCTGCTTTGCAATCTGTAATGATGTTCACCCCCTGGCTCCCTTCCTTATGTTTTTCAAGGCAGCGCAGGAGTTACACGATAGTTATGCAACAGTTATAAGGGTTAGGATTATACTTTCATTGTTTAAATGGCATTCAGAAAAATGACCCACTATCTCAAGTTCCTGGATTTCATTAATTATGCTTACTGATGCAAAGAAGGCAATTTGGGGGAATTTTCGTGTCATTCTTTGCTTGGTTGTATCCCAGAGACAGTAAATGCATTCATAACCATCTTCACTGAGAAACATGCTAATATCATTGTAAAACAAAAATAAGACTATAGAAACAAACAAGTAAATCAATTAAGAAAGCCCACTGAAAAGTAGAGTGAATTTTGCTAAGAATGGTTAAAAAAAAAGCCACGTATGTAGGAAACACTGTGATCATCATTAAAACAAAGAAAGACAGTAAGAACCTGGGTAAGAGAAAGCAAAGTTTAGCACAAATTATATGTGCTAAACTATATGTTTAGACTATAAAGTTATATTTCTTTAGTCCAAATCCTTACTGTTTTGTAGTAAACATTTGGTTTATATCAAATTTCTTCTCATAGTTACAAATAAGTAATCTGTAAAATGGGAATAACAAGAGTCACCACTCTATGTTACTGTTCTTTGAATTAAATTAGGCTAATTTTAGTGTGAGGGGGGGTTAACAAAGGCTAAGACAATGGTCTCCACCTTAACAATGATTGCGAGAATGGTTTGGGAGAGAGCAGTGTTTCATTATATTGTACATTAGGTGGCATGAGTCAAATCCAACTGGACAGCCCCTAACATCAACCACTACAACGAAAGCAGAGAGGTTACATGTTGGATATGCACTACACATATCAATCATCACTATTTCAACACCATCTCAGAGCATAGCTGCTAATATTACATTGATCTGAACTGACACAGGCTACATTGTCCAAATTCCTAATGAAACACAAAATAAAAAGTGCTCTCAAAGTACTTTCATTCGTTAAAAAAGTATACCAAGTGGATTTGCGTATGTATAGTAGTTAGGGTGCTTAGGTTGGTTAGAGAGTGTTCTTGCCCTCTCTTTCAGCAAGAGTGGAAAGAAACACAGGGACATCAGCACCACAGTCACCCATGCTTACACTCCTGGCCTGAGGTTTGATCACCACTCCCATCTCCAACGTCGTACTATACCGCCATCTCCAATGTCATACTAGACTCCCATCTCCAACGTCATCCTAGACTCCCATCTCCAACGTCATCCTATACTGCCACCTCCAACGTAGTACTAAACCCCCATCTTCAACATCATACTATACTGATATCTCCAATGGCATATTAGACTCCCATCTCCAAAATCATACTATACCCCCATCTTCAACCATCCACACTCAGTAGCCATCAGAGCAATAAAGCAAGCATTCCTTCTTTCAACAGAAACTTACCGGCCGGGACCGGATTTCTTTGGCGTAGAGAGGTTGTAAGAATTCTGAGTCTCCTTCTAGCTTTAGACCTTTCTCTGTGATTCTCAAGTTTCCCATTCCATCCTGAAATAGAGAAGCCGAAAGAAAACAGGGAAAATGTGATTAGGCATATTTTGAAACAACCTGTCAAAAAGCAAAACAAAGTTATTGTGCACTCCCACTCTGTTTCTAAAAGAGTGCTGGATGAGGAGGGGTGCAAGGGAAGACATGAAATACTTCAAGGCATTGTTCAATAAAATTGGGTATTGTTCACATATTCTGAGAATATTCTATTTCAGGCAGTCTGTAAGGGCCCGCAGTCCTTCACAAGCAGAGATCAATGAGCCTCTTCTTGCCAAGTTGTGCAGAAAAAATGGAGGCAGGGGGTAAACGGAAGAGGATGAAAGGAAGATTTCCCCGTTCAAGGGAAAGATTATGTTTCTAAAACTCCATGCAGAAACTCAAACTGATAGTCTACTCATCACATCCAGCTCTTGGACATATTTGCCTGGCTCAGAAAATATGTAAGAAATTAAGTTGGTTGCTAACCTTTTTCTCGTGTTTTATTCTGAAAAAATAAATATATAAAAAGCAAAACCAATGAATACATACAAAACACCTATGTATCTGTGGTCAACTCATGTCTAATCTTATTATTTATTATACCCATCCATCTTCTCACTTAAAAAAATCATGTTGTTGAGAGTTCTTACAGCTCTTATAACAACACATCTTCACTTGTAATTAAACACACAAATAAGCTTCTATGAACAAACAAAGATATTAAAGAGCAAAGATGTCACTTTGAGGATTAAGGTGCACCTGATGCTATTTTCAATCACCTCATGTGCATGTGAAAGTTGAGCAATAAATATGGATGATCACAGAGGAAATGATACATTTTAATTATAGTCTCAGTAAAGAATTTTGAAAGTATCATGGACAGTCAGAAGGACCAACAAATTAATTTGGGAAGAAGTATAGCATGAACATAGAAGAGTGACAAGACAATCCTACATCCATTGGACATGTTACCATGAGGGATTAGTTCCTGGTAAGAACATCAGCTTGATAAAGTAGGTCTAGGAGAAAAAGGAAGACTTGAACCAGATGGACTGCTACAGTGACTGCAACAAAGGGCTCAAATATAAGATGTAAGAGATGGGTCAGTCACGGGGCACTAAGGTAGCAATGAAGCATAAAACATTCCTCTATTTCCTGAAGGTTTCCTCCCTCCAACCACCACGGTCCCAACTCTGTCCTGCAATTCCAGCTGGACTGGAGGAGATGCACTGGCGGAGATGGGAGCTGCAAAAGCAGGGAACTCAGAATGGATGAACTCCTCAGCATCAGTGGTGGGAGTGGAGTTGCTGGATGGGTGGAGGGAGGGTGGGGTGAAAAGCCAGCTATGGGGATCTGCAGACTGTCTCTTATCTGGAGGACGGACGTAGGGAGGAGTGGGCAGAGGGAGATGTTGGGCAGTGTAAGATATGACAAAACAATAATAATTGCAGAGTTATGAGGACTGGGTTGAAGGGGTGGGCGAAAGATCAAGGAGGAGGGAAGGGGGGCTCATATCAAGGGCCAAGTGGAAAGACAGATGTTGGGAGAATGTTGACAAGGGCAGGCAAGTTGAGGTGCTTGGCACAGTACATGTAACTATGTATTGAACTATGTATGAGGAAAAGCGATGTATGAGCCCCCGATAAAATGATTAAATTAAAAAAAAGATGTAAGAGAATGGTTGAGGTGCTGCCAACACTTTATGCTGTTACCCACAGGTTCACATGAGTGGAAGCTAAGTAGAGGATATTTAACAACTAACAATGTACCATTAGTATATCTTTAAATATATTAATCCTTGGACCCCTCTAGATAACACCTAACAATGCCTCTTAAAAACAACAAAACCCTTAATATTACAAAATACTCCATTGATGTAAAAATATTTAATATTGCCTTTTGCCTCATAATTTGGTACAATAAAGTGTCTTACTACAATTGGCTAGGTTCTTAGTCACTGTAAGGCTTGTTCACTCCTCCCGCACTTCTTTACTAGCCTCCTCATCTAGCCTCTCCTCTTTATGCCAGACACAGACTATTTGAAATATTAAATATGCTATTTATTCAATAGGGTTTCTCAAGGTTTAGAGTTTGATAATTCTATCATTTCTTAATAACTAGAGTAGTTCTATCAGAAGAAATTTGATCTCATCAACTATTTGTTTACATTGAATCACAGGTAATATACAAACTTGATATATATTTCATTTTATCATTTATTAGTTGATTTTGAAAATAGTGAGTTGTTTACTGATATCATCCAAAGATTTTTCAAATAGCACTGTAGATTTTGTATTTGTTTTAGTCTATCAGCACCTCTGGTCAGTGAAGGTTTTATCCAAGCAGGCCCACAGAATACCTTTGATGGGATATTCTGGTTGTTGAATGGTCAATTGAAGCATCAGAGAGCTGACTTGACCCATAGCATTCTCAAAGGAAAGGCCTGGTGACCTGCTTTGAAAAGACAGATACTGACAACCTGATGGGGCATCCACCAGTTTACTCTGACTTAGTGGTATTGGTACATGGGACAGTCTTCAATAGTCCTCTTGCTATACAATAAGTTCCAGACTTACTTAATATATTTCTTCCCTGAAGTCCAGAATCAGAAGCTCTGGTTCACTTTTGTGGTATTTAGTGAACAAAATATCAGACTTTAGGATCTGATTACTATTGGATTATTATTTCTAGGCATTTTCAAGAGACAGAGATAATAAATAAATGTGTGTGAGTGTGTGTTAAGATAGGTTATATCATGAACTCACCTGACACTTCAATTCTCATTCATGATTTTTAGCTTAGGATTGTATTTCATTTCATAGGTCTTATGATTTTATCAAATTTCTTTCATCCCTAAATATTCAGTTCTCACTTAACTGTAACATCCATACACAGAGAAAATTTTCAGCATAACAAGCCACAACCTAGTAATAGTATGATAAGTAAAATAATTCAAAATGTTTGTTTATATTTTATCTTTTCAGAGTACATCCTGTTAAAAAAGCATAGAAAAGTTTCTGGCTGTGAAAGTTACTTGAAATAATTACTCTCTCCCTGACTATGCTGCTAACCTTGATATCTAATGAGGTTAATTTTTATCTTATTTCCACTTTTTATGACCAGTTTGTCAAAATCTAATTCCACCCCCTAGCTGTACAAGGTATTTTTTTCATGACACCAAAATTAAATGGGAAAAATAAGATATACTCAAAGAATCCTTGCTCCTCCACCTTATCTGTTCTCCCCCAACATGAAAAGTCTGTGTATGTTTATATACATTTTCTTCAATTATGCCTCCATTTGCCCAATTGTAATTCTAAAATCGAATGATGTTAATGCACAATCCAAGTTTCCAGCTTCTTGTGATAACTGGAATGTTGAATAAGCTGGGCCTCTATTCTTACCTGACTACTCATGGAACTGAGCAGCAGCTGTTCTGCCTGGACACACTGTACCCTCTTCTCTTTGCCAAGTTTCCTCATATCTATGTTGCCCCCTGACTATATTATGTTACTGAGTAGCCTCGTCAGGTCTGTGGCGTCTTTTCTCGGGCACCGCCATTGTGCTCTGTACACTCAGTACAAACCTTACAAAGAGATTTTGAGTGACCTAGTGAGAAATGGGTACTTTCCCCCACTTGTCCTTCATAATTCCATCAGAGTTAGCAAGTCAATTTGGTTCCTTCACAGATAGTGTGCCATCTGTATATTTCTAATCCTGGCACCTGTAAGAACAACAATTCTGCCAAAAGGACTCCAGACTAGGCATTAGAACCCAGCAGGAGAAGCAGTAGGCTGGGGGACACGCACCTGTCACTAGTAGGTAGTAGAATCTCAAACAAAGGGAAAAGAGAGAGAACGCAAAAATTCAAGAGTACTTCACACCCCAAATGAAACCATCTATGGATCACACCACTCAACAACAATTTTCTCCCTTGATGTTTTGATTTTCAGATCTGTTTGGGGTGCTATTGGGGGAAGTGAACTGGGTAGACACATCATGTCTAGATTCTTTAATATGGTGTCATCCTATGTTTTCAGCTATTAAGTTATACTATTTCATTAGTTTAGCATACAAGTTCTAAATAGAAGAAGGACTCAGACCCACAAAGATTAAAAAAAGTCTCTAACAACGAATTAGGTATTAAGGGACGTCCAAGGGAAGCTGCATATGGGCCAAAGGGAGCCAGCCAATTAAGCACTGAGCTGCCCATGATGTGGTCAATGGTTAGAACCAACAGTAACTCTGGAGGCTTTAAATGATTTAAAGATTTGGAAAACTCAAGTGGTTCTTCTTTGTCCTGTACAGAGATTATATGGAACTTTTGGTTGGGGGCACTGTAAAATATATACAAAGACTGCAAGTCAGAAACGACAAAGCCAAAACACAACTTGAGAAGAGTGGAAAATTTAAAAAAAGAAAATATAAATTGCACGTAAGTGGAAGGCATGAGTGCAATTTAGCATGCCAAAAATGAAGATAAACATATCTTCAAATGATGCAGTAAATATTTCCGAAAACATTTGATATATAGAAGTCAATGGATAAGTCATGCTAAATATTCAGAGAAGAGGCTAACTCCAAGTTTCTTTATCAGAAATAAACCTCTAAGTTTTCTTTTAAGAGTGCCTGGCCATAGGTGGTGAAGTTGCATCTTATAACAAGACTAGAACATTTTAATTTCAATGAAAGAGTTTGAACTTTTATAGAACCTTTGGGTAGGAAGTATAGAAACTTTGAATTTCAGAATGTTTGAGTTTCTATTGATTGTACCAAATGACCACTGCCAGTCAGTTATGATTCATAGTGAATCTACATGGCAGACTGGAACTTCCGTGGGCTTCTGAGGTTCCAATTCGTTATAAGAGCAGAGTCTCATCTTTCCTTTGCAGAGCGTCTGGTGGGCTCAAATAGTTGACCTTATGATTGGCTATCAAACACATAACCGTGTAGGCCAGTGGGTCTCAACCTTCCTGATGTCACAACCCTTTCATACAGTTCCTCATGTTGTGGTGACCACCACAAACAAAAAAAATATTTTCGTTGCTACTTCATAACTGTAATCTTGCGACTGTTATGAATTAGGCAACCTCTGTGAAAGGGTCATGACCCACAGGTTGAGAACCGCTATTCTATGCCATCACAGCTCCATAGTTATTGTGCAGTAATTCTGATTGGCCTCTTTTTAAGATAATAAAATATAACTGCCTGGTATTCAGTTCCTAATAAAGGCAAACACACTTGGGGAAAATTCGGAGTTCATGTCATAGGTACTGTTCAAACACATTTTTAGATGAAAGGTCACCACGTGAAATATAACTTAATCTAAATATTTAGTACAATACAAACTAAATAAAACCAGTGTAGACTTTCTCTTAGTCTGTAAATGTAAAAACACTACATTAACATGTCCTTTTTTTTATAGAAAGGATGAGGAGAATGAAGTGTAGTATGTGGTGCATAATATATGCTCTGCATCTCAAAATCTAGAGCAGATACAGAAAGACTGATGCCATTTTTAAATCAGAGGGCCACTTATAACCAGAAACACATCTAATATTGAGCACCAAAATGTGTGTTGGCCAGTGTTATGTGTTGTTTCAGATTATTCTTGATCAATCCAAGTAGCTGGAGAGAGAGCTGGATATTTTTTCACCGACAAAGAGAAATAATCAAGCACATTTAAATAATCATCAATACACAGTGATATTTAATGTAATTTGCAAGTCTACCCCAAATAAAGCTTAGCTCTGTCCCTCCTACTGCAAAATATATGGAAGATTCCCTACATGCTCTTACTTTACTTTTCACACTATATCTTATTTACCTTTATTATTCTAAAAACGACCATGGTACTTCTTGGCTTTTATCATAAGAAAAACGATCATTTAAATGTGAGAATACTTTGCTACAGAATTGTTTGTTACCATGGCAGTTACAAGAGAAATATTATCTTAGAAACTAACTGAAAGACTCATGATCCAAGGACAATACAATTGAATATACTATGGTGGGATAATATGCAGTCTTTTAGAAGAATAAGAGCACAGAAAAATATGCATAATATATCATTAAATGAATCAATTTGTGTTATGTAGTAAGTCCATGATTATGACTGTACCTGTGATACTCATATTGAAATATGATCACAAGCTCATTCAACAGGCCCATATGCAGAGGGAATTTTCTAGGGCAAATTCCTGGGTGAGATACACTTAGATATTAATATTCAATATATTGGGGTTCCAGAATTAAGACTGTTTTATATTTTCTTCCTTTTACTAGTTTGTACTGTCTACATTAAAAAATAAATAAATAAAAATAATTGTACTTCATAAAGGAGAAGGGCAGGCAAAAAGAGGAAGTCCTCAAACGGATTGACACCTTGTCTGAAAAAATGTGCTCAAACATAACAAAAATATAAGGATGGAGCAGGAGTGGGCAGTGTTTCATTCTGTCATACTACGGACGGTCCAGTTGTTAGTCAGGACTGACGGAATGGCACCGACTAAGAACAACAAGTACCAATTTTGAATAGATACTAAAAGCAATGAGAAATAGCAATTACAAAACTTACCTTCTAAAAGATAAAGTTTTCCTTACTAATTTATTATTTTTTAAATCCCAGTATTCATGAAGCAAGATGCACTATATGTCATGTGGTAAGTGCTACACCTATATTAGGTCATGCCATCCTTTCAAGGACAGTAGAGGATGACACTTATGTTACCCTATAAGTGAAAAATAATATCGGAAAGCAACTTGTCCAAAAGGATACAAGTAATTAATGGCAAATCCAGATATTAAAGCTTAATTTGGACTACACTCTTTTAGATTTTATTTTAATCTGATTGTAACAGATAGAAAAGTAATATATTTGAGGTAACTGATGAACTCCTTAATGTCATTTAGATTTTATTTATTTTGTAGCATTCTAGGGATTCTAGGTAAAACCTTCAATCTGAAGATTAAGTGTCATCCATTCTTACAGTCAAACACTTGTCTTCCACCTTAGCAACATCTGAAGGCCCCTTCTCAGAAGTGGGAGGCCAGGTTCCTATTGCAATTCCAGTGAGGGGGGTCAGAGATCTAATTGCCTCGTTCCTTGCTGCATCACCACTGCCTGGGACCACATCCAGAATGTGTGACTTATGATAAACAACAACAACAACAACTGTTACAAGGGGAAAAAACCTCATTACCATCGACAAAGTTCTGATTCATAGCCATCCTATAGAAGAGGGTGAAAGTGCCCCCATGGCTTTCTGAGACGATCACTTTTTGCAGGAGTAGAAATTCTTGTTTCTCCCATGGAGCAGCTGCTGATTCAGACTGCTGACCTTGCAGTTTTAAGCCCAAGGAGTAACCACTCTTCCATCAGGAGTTTCAAAAAATAAGTAAGGGAAGCCTACAGTTTTCTCTTTCAAGGTGACTGCCCAGTGAGTGTAGGAGGAAGGTGAAGCTTTCTACTCTTGTACACAATTACGGAAAAACTCAGTACTCAACCACATCGGTACTTGCCACAATCAGAAATAGACATGAAATGGTGAGGAAAACAAACATCAGAATCTGACCCAAAACACAGGATTTTTGTAAACAAAAGCAGTTCGTGCTTGGGTTACTCAGCATTAGCTGGGATTGTTAGTACGCTGCATTGTTTAAGCCTTTTGTCAAGGTGTTCCTAGTGTTTTGCTATAAAGTTCTTATTTTTGTGTGGTTTTTTGTACTATTTTTTTTAATAAAAAACATGGATCCTAAGAATGTTTTTGAAAGAATCCTTATGATAGGGAGCTGGTGAACCATGCTAGTGTGATTGATAGTGTTGATAATAATTTAGTAAAGCCTTTTAGAAAACAGTTTAAGGGAATGCCAAAAGCAGACCACATTAGAAAGCTTCCCTCCCCACTCTATCCCCTTCCCCAGAGAAAGCCAACCAACGCTTAGTGTAAAAAGCAAAGAAGGGGAAAAACCAAACATTCTGAAAAGCAGCTGCTAGTTGATTTTATGAAAGAGGTTTTCCCCTTCAAAAAAATGACTCTATCTCCAAACCTCTTGTCCATTTTCTGTGTCCACAGATCCAGATCCTCAACAATCTCAAGATATGGGCCATTCTGGAGCTGCTAAAACAAACTTTTTAATCTTATGTTTCTTATTTAAAATATATGATATAACTCTGAACTTAATTACTTTGACATTTCTGTGTAATGTTTTGTATAAAATGGCAAGATAAGGGTAAAAACAAGAGAAGGGATTAATCCATTTTCAGTTATTCCTTATGCTTGATAATTGATAATTGATGCAGAACTTAGCTGCATTGCATCTCCGTGCTCATTTTAGAATGGATGAGTGTTGAGGTGCAGGGTCCTGCTGTACACCCCTGAAACTCACAGGGGCAACTTGACCCTGATTGATAGATTTGCTATGAGTTAAAATGGACTTGACAATACTCTGTGATTCCACTCAGGTCTTTCAGAAGCTATATGGCCAAGGGCGGGAAGAGGTGGGTGGAATCTGGGATTTCCCTTGGAGCTGCCTTTTTACTACCAGTTTTCAGCCTACAAAGTTTGCTTCTGCAGCATGCATTAATCTCTTTCTGCCCTTTCATTTAGTTTCTGACTCAGCCATGACTATTTAATTACACAACCTCTAGAAACTAGAAACTGCTACCTGACCCATAAGGACTTTGTCCCATGCTTTCTGGTGATTGGAACTTATTCTTATCTTACAGTGAACTTTTTCAACAACTGTAGTTGCGCCTTATGGGTTTCCATACATTACAACATTTTTTAACTGACCAATAAAACTTCAGTGTAAAATAACCTGGAATCCCTATCCTGCCATTCATAACTCCTTTCCTATAAGTCAAGTTTTTTGTCACCATATCCTTTGGTTCCAACTCTTGATTCCTTGAGCCAAGGCAAGCTGTGGTTTCCTCACTGGGACCTGCTAGTACCACATAATATTTGTTACCTAGTCTTCCTGCTGGAGAGTCACCTCCATTATAGCTGGTCATTGAGTATGACATTCGAACTTCCTTTCTTATTGAGTTCTGATTGGTTGGGGGGGGGTGGTTTTTGTTGTTTAGCAGATGTTTTGTATGAGATGAATGCATAAGAGATTTCAGAGAGCAGAACAATAGACTGAAAAATTAATTTGTCTCCTCCCTCACATCTTGTGCTGACCACTAACCCCTTTCATCATCCTTTCAAACAGGTTGCCAGGATTTGTAATTACTTGGCTTAGTGATTTTTAGCTCAAGGAAACAGAAGCAGCATGAAAGAAACAGCTTTGCTATCACTCCTGAAAGGTAAGTCTCCCTGAATGGACTATGCCAGCTGCTCGGAAATCAGAGGCAGGCAGGAGAAAAGGAGAGCGACATGCCAACATCTGTGTCCCATTAGCCATTGTCTTGCCAATGTCCTCAGAATAGATAAAGACTTTTGTGGACAAAGGCTACTCAGCTCTAGCCACGAAGAGAGTCCCTTTTCCAGGAGTGGCAGAGCAATAGCAGAACTGTTAGACCTAAAGGGACCAGCTGAATGGGAACACAGCTCCCTCAGCTACAGCTAGTGGTAGGGAGGCATGGGCTGATGGGTGGGGAAAATGGATTGGTGGTCCCCAGAAACTTTGCACTGGTCACAGCTAAGACACAGGCAACTCACACATTCCTGAGTGAGGTGAAATGTCCTGCTGGCCCTTATGGGATGGGGGCTGGAAATCTGGCATTATGTTGATTTAAAGAAAGTGTCATTCCTTACTCCTCTGAATTTCTTGCTGCATCAGCATCATCCAGGTTTTGATTCCATCAGCACATTGCCGTGCTTGAAGTAATGCCAAGCCCTGCTTTCGTCAGTCTCCAGACCATTGCTTGTGGGAGCCATTTTTATGGCAGGCATTACTTAGTCTGGGTCACAGAAGTGAAGCAATTTTATCTATCGGATCTATACTATGAATTGCATCCAAATGCAAACTCCATGAGGAATGGGTTCTTTGAGGCTTTCCTCATGCTTGTTTCCTCAACATTTAGACAATTGCATAGCACAGATTAGTGCTTGGCAAATGCTTGTTGAGGGGGGAACTGTAGTCATTTTAAATGGTTGTACTTTAAAGGAGGCTATAGTTGTTACCAGGGAGCCCAGGTGGTGCAGTGGTTATGCTCTAGGCGGTGAACTGAAGGTCAGCACTTCCAAACCACCAGCAGTTGCCCAGGAGAAAGATGGGGTTTGCTACTCTCTTAACCACCGACAGCCTCAGAAACACGCACAGGCAGTTCTATCTTGTCCTGTCAAGTCATTATGGGTTAATACCGACTTCATGGCAGTAAGTTTGATTTGGGGGGATTATGGTTATTACCTAGAAGTTAAAAGAACTATTCTGACATCAGAATATCATCCATTATATATATCGTGCCAACCACAGTTATGTCACACACAGGGTGTCGAAACTGGTCATTCAGAGTTTTGAGAACAATGAGGGAAATGAATGTACCAAAGTGCTTGACACAATGTATGTATATGTAGATTATGATACGTTTGTATGAGCTACCAATAAAATGATTAAAATAAAAGTAAAAAATTATCTTGTTTATAGGGATAGAGCATAGCTATTCTTATGTTAATGGTTTATATAGAGTCTCTCTATGGTATTAAACTTTAATTGGAGGGAAAATTAAGAAAAAAAGTTACCCAAAATTTTCTCTGGGTATGTGGGGAAGAGGAAAGATCATCGGAGATAATAATAAATAATATTGTTTTAAAGAATAGTAGAGTATTCTCACTTTGAAATGCTCTAATTTTCCTTCTCTTAGTCTATGAGTCATGTATTGAGTTATCTTTTAGCACCCCAGTCATGGAAAGATAGCAGTAAAGATAAAGAGCGAACCCAGGTTTGGTGACCCAATGGGGATAGCAAGTAGAATCAGGGGTTCAGGGGCAGTGGGATCCAGTGGTGGTAAGAGGATAAGAGACAGATGGTGTCAAGGTGTCCATGTAGAAAAAGAATGCTTGTCAATGGATTGAGACAGTAAGTGTACAATTCTGCTTGATGTGATTGAAATAGTGGTATATGAAAATGGAGGATTACTCTATCAGATCAGAAAATGAAGGGTGACATCATTACACGTCTACCATGTTACCTCATTATACACCTGCCCAAACACTGAGAATCATTCCTTAGACAAGCTGATATACCGCCTTGGCCATTACAGCCAGCATTACTCTCCCCATGCATCTCAGCATCCATTACTGCTAGATGTACCTTGCTAAAGTACAAATTAGGAAGGTTTTTAAGTTATTTTTGTAAAGGTGAAATCTTCCACAACAAAATATTAATTGAGGAGTAAGTATACTTATATATGCTATGGAATAGATTAATATCAGAAACATTATGCAAGGTGAGAGAATCTTGACACAAAGGATCACATGTTATATGATTATACTTACATTAAGTATACAAAAAGGCAAATCTATGGAGACAGAAAGTAAATTATTGAGGCTGAAGATCAAAGAAGGAACAATTGTAAATGAGCTCAAGGAATCTTATTGAGATGATGGAAATGTTCAAAAAATAGATGGTGATGATCACTGAAGTCAAATAGGTGCATAAGCAAATGTGGTGAAGAAAACTGATGGCACCCAGACATCAAAGGATATAGAGTCTGGGGTCTCAAAGGCTGAAGATAAACAAATCGCCAGCTAGCTGAGAAGTATCCAATCCCACACAGCAGAAGCACACCAGCCAGTGTGGCTGCGAGGTGTCAAAAGGATCAGGTCTCGGGCATCAAACAGGAAAAAAAACCATATCACTGTGTGTGCACCTTCCTGAGATGATCACTGAGGACAGGTGGGGACATGAGCAAGAGTGGTGAAGATAGCTGATGGTACCTGGCTATCAAAAGATGCAATACCTGAGTTCTTAAAGGTTGGGGATGACCAAACAGAGCAACAAAGCCCACCAAAGAAGAAGCACACCAGCCTGTGCAAGCATGAGGAATAGAAAGAACCAGGTATCGGGCATCAAAGAACAAAAATCATATCATTATGTGCCCACCCTTCTGACATCTGCTGAGGAAAAAAGGGTTCAGAGGCAGACAGAACGGAGGAAACTGATGGCACCCAGCCACAAAACAATACCATATCTGGGATTTTAAAGGCTTGAAAGTGAATGAGTAGCCATCTAGTACAGAAGCAGCAAAGCCTACACGGAAGAAGTACACCAACCTGTTTGCTCATGAGGGGTCGAAGGAAGCAGATATCAAACATCAAAGAACAAGAATCAAATCAATAAGAATGAGGGGAAGAGCAGTGTGGGGGTCCAAGGTGCACTTGTGGGCAATTGGACACCCCATTACAGGGTAGTCACAGGGAGGAGGTGGGCCAGTCAAGGTGCAGTGAGGTAGCGATGAAGCATACAACTTTCCTCTAGTTCCTAAAGGCTTCCTCCCCTCAACTATCATGGTCCTAACTCAACCTTGTAAATCAAGCTGGACTGGAGGAGGCACACTGGTAGAGATGGGAACTGTAAATACAGGGAAGCCAGGACAGATGAACGCCTCGGGGTCAATGGTGAGAGTGGAATTACCAGATGGGTGGAGGGAAGGTGGCATGAAGAGCGGGAGCCAACTGTGGGGATCTATGCCTTCTATCTGTAGGATGGACATCGGGAGGAGTGGGCAGAAGGAGACGTCGGGCAGTGTAAGATATGACAAAACAATAATAATTTATAAAGTATTGAGGACTGGGAAGGAGGGGAGAAAAGGACAGCGGGGGAAGGATGAGAAACTGATATGAAGGGTGCGAGTGGAAAAGCAGATATTTGGGGAATGTTAACAAAAGCAGGCATGTGAAGGTGCTTGGAACAGTATATGTAACTATGTATTGTGAAAAGTGATGTATGAGCCCCCAATAAGATGATTAAATAAAAAAGAAAAAATTAGGTTGTGAGGAGAGCTGCATAATTCTAAACTTTTAAGAAAAGTCAGTGAATTACATACTTAAGATTAGTGAACTTTATAATATGTAAATTTAAACTTTATAGACTTGTCTTAAAAAAAGCCAAAATAAAATAACATACTTCAAATGATAGTCACCAAAAGTGATTAACCCAGTTCAGTCTGAAAACATGGTCTTTCATGATTTGGAATTGCCCTTCTCAGTAAAAGAATGGTTTTAGAGACATGTGCTGGAGAAGTAGTAGATCAAGGAGGAAGCAGGTAGATTGCTTTTTACTTGCCTACTTTTGGGTAGAGTTCAAAAAGAACAATTTGGGCAAGTGTTTTGATTCCTGGATGGAATCAGGAAGAGCCTCCAGAGGTAAGCAAGACAGAGCTGCTGACATACAGTAAAGGTGGGATCGAGGACATTAAATTCTGAGACCAGTTGATCAAGGTGGTGACTGGTGCTGTGTTTTAGGGAGCATTGAAGTTTCTAGATCCACTGCTGGATGATTTATACAACAGGAAGGAAGGGATTTGTTAGATGAACTATGACAGGGTGCTCTATGTCGATTGACATCTACTAGTCGATCACAAATGTAGTGTGGGTAGATAGCATGGCTTTCAAAAAATAGATGGCATGGAGTGGGGAGCCAGTGAAGGAGTATGAGGGCCCAGCCCCATTTCTAACTATGTGCACAGCTTCCCCCCCCCCACCCCCAGGGTGTTTGTTTTGGAGGTCAGCACTAGGACTGAATAGTGGGGTGAGGCACATAGCTGACCAGAGCACATGAAATCAAATGAAGGGGGAGGAAGAGAGAGTGAAGTGCATCTGGGTCCATTGAGCCACGAGAATGAGCTCCCCACTCAGAAGTCATTGCACAGAGGACCATATGATTAGCCCCACTAAGAAATATGGCATCCCTTGATGACCCAATGCCTTATGGGGACAACACTGGAGAAGCAGGGTCGGAAGTGCACCTGGTTTGACCCCACCACACCGAGGCAAGTGTGTGCAGCAGAGCAGTAAGAGGAGCAGAGCATGGAGTTCCTGAGGGAGTGCCAAGAATAGACTTTGGGACCAGGGTGTCGCATACCATCTGACACAACCAGAAGACACTCTTCGAGGTCAATGATCAGACTTTGAACTATTTAAAAATTTTTCTTTTGATATTTATTTATTTTTAATTATATATTTTGATATTATTACTTTTAAATTATATATTTTTCCAGACATTTTTTGTTGCCATTCTTTCGTTTTCTTTTGTTGCTTCATCATGCAATTTCTTGAATTTTTTTGTACATATTATTATCTCTGCAAATCCATCTAGATAAGATAGGCTGGAGGAACAGTCTGGAATTAAAAACAATGGGACCGATGGTTCTGGGGGGACATGGGGAATGGGGAGGTGAAGAAAAGGAGGTGGTGTTGACCATCCCAGGAACAAGGGAACAACAACAAGTGATCCAAAGTCAGTGGTAAGGGGGGTGTACGAGGCCTGATAGGGACTGATCAAGAGTAATGTAACAAAGGGAAATTATTGAAACCCAAATGAAGGATGAGAATAATAGGGGGACAAGAGGACAGTAAAAGAAAATAGAGGGAAAAACTTGGAGGCAAAGAGCATTTATAGAGGTATAAATACAGGCATGAACATAGGTAAATAAACTTAGATATGATGACAGGAAATAGATCTATGTAAATATACTTGAGATTAGTGATACCAGGAGGGGAGCAGAAGGACCTTTGACCCAACTCAAGTACTTCCTCAATGCAAGAACACTTTGTTCTATTAAATTGGCTCCTTGATACCCACCTTCCCAACACAATCAAGACACATATGTGCACAAGCAAATGTGGTGAAGAAAGCTGTTGGTGCCTATCTATCAAAGATATAGGGTCTGGGTTCTTAAAGACTTGAATATAAGCAAGCGGCCTTCTAGCTCAGAAGCAACCAGCCCACATAGAAGCACACCAGCCGGAGGGACCACGAGGCATCAAAGGAATTAGGTATCAGGCATCAAAGAAATAAAAACGATATCATTATAAATGAGGGTAAGTGCAGATTGGAGACAAATCTTGTCACTTAACAGATATACAGCACCGCCAATCAGATGCAATCTTAGGTGTCAACCACTTGCGCAGACAACTGCTCTAAGTGCAGCAAAACTGACAAGCTAAGTTATCGCCAATGTTTAGACCTTGTTTTTTTCTCTCTTAAAAGTAAAAAAGGGTATTAAAATGAGTGGGGCAGTTGGACCAGGTAAGATGATAAACACGTATCACTTTCATATGGAATGGGAAATTTTGACACTACAAGCAGACATTCAGTTCAAGTTCAGAATGCATGAACAGTTCTGGAACTTACTAGCAAAAAGAAAGTACTCACACATGAGAAAATGTGCTAATTCCTTGACTGAATTATTCGGCTCTACCTAATTACGTGAGTCAGCTTTTCCCAGATAGAGTTCATTATGTCCAAATACCATTTCAACATAAGTAATGATCATTTGGAAGTATGCTTGAAGTTGGTTGTCAGCAGCTACTGTTCAGACTATGCATCCCTGGTTCATTCCATTCAGTGCAAGTCATCAGAGGTAAAAGCAACAAAAATATGTACCATTTAATTGTGCTGTGCTGTGCAATATGCACTCATGCGATTATGCAAGGTACATAAACATATATTGTACATATAAAGAATCCTTATTGCATTAATGAATAAATGTAATAAATAAATTTATGTTTTGCATTTTTAGTTGTTAGATCATTTTGAGTTGATCATTTTATAAGTAGTTCACAGGCTGAAAAAGTGTGAGCACCCCTGAAATATGACATATGATTTTATTTTTTGCCATTTGTTTTTAATTTCAACTTCATTTATGTTTTCTTCATTTTACCACTGATTCAATTTCTTTCCTCTAATTGTAAAGCTTAGAGAACTTATCCATTAGAATGTTATTTTTTTATGCTAGAACAAGAGAGAGAAACAAAGGACCATAGTTGTTCTATTGCTTTGATGCCTCAGTAAGTTGATCATGATTTTTCACTTGTAAAACAATCACATACAATTTATTTCAATAATTGATAGGCCAAGGTCATGGAATTTGAGGAATTTTGCATGTCCTAATTGCCAAAAATAATGTAGAGATAGACACACATTGTGCTATATGTTCCCTGGGTATGATGCAGTCTCAAAGAGGGTCTTCTCTCTATTTTTCAAATCTTCTCTCCGTTTTTCAAATTGCCCATTTCCTACTAACCATTTTGTACGCAGGTTTCACTTTTCTTGGGAAGACTTTATTGAGTCACCTCAACAATTTAACCATTCTGTTATCAATTACTGGAACTCACACCCCACAGACTTGTAGTACACTGGCTTCCAATAAAATCAGACTTCGTAGTTCAGAATGCTGTTTCAATCACTTACTGATATCCTTTCTAAGCCATAGGCTCTTTACATGAATACTTAGATAGTAATTTCCTCTCAACTGAAGACTTAAATCAGCCAATCTATGTCTATTGGTCAAAACAGGTTTTACTATAACTTCTATAATCAAGAGCAAAAACTCTTAATGGCTTCAAACACTGAGGATTTCTCTCACAGTGTACGACAAGTCCACAGAGAGTTGGTGACAGATTCTGCACAGTGTAGTCCCTCAGGGGAAAAAGAATGACATGCAACTGCCATCTTGGCCACTGCTGGTATCCTGAATATGGAAAGAAGAGGATGGCAAAGTATGCTTGATTCTCAATGCATCTGTTCACAATTAGTATATGCTCAGATTTCATTTGCTAAAGCTTAGGGCATGACTAAAACAAGTACAAGAAGATGGGGAATTACCATCCTCCATGCCCAAAGACT
>PVJH01022556.1:0-36426 GCA_004026705.1 Nesogale talazaci
TGCATGAAGCACATTGGCTGTGAATTGGACCTATGTCACCTGTATGGAAGAGGGGAACTCTATCACTGAATTACCATGCCAGAGGTGGGTGTGGGGGTGGGTGAGAGCCATAAGACCTACTCAGTATCCATGCAGAGGTCAAAGAGGAATGTCATGGGATGTCTAATGGACTTGAGAAATCAAACTCTTATGGAAACTGACAACTATTCCCTAGAAATTCTGAAAGGCCATGAACAGCAGCCGCTAATATTTGTTGAAAGATGATGGCCAATCACATGACATAAGAGATTTGTGGTAGTTAGTCAAGCCCAGCCTTTATAGATTCAGGCTCCTGTCCAGGTCAGGGACTGCTTTAAATAGAGCACATATGCAGTGAGGTGGAGACAATGCAGATGGAAACATGGCACGCACAGTTCGGAGCAGAGGGATGGACGTGTGCAGGAGAAAGGGTGTTGTAGGAATAGCTGGAGCTAAGAGTCTTAGATAACCTCAGAAGCAGCAACTGCAGCAACTATCTGAACGAGAAACAGAATTCACGTAAAAATGAGCAGCAGAAACATACCAAAATCAAACCCTCTTAGAAACTCTAGTAAATAAACAAACTAACAAACAACAACAAAGCAGGAATGAGAAGCAAAATAACATACCTGTAATGACAGAATAACAAAGGCATCGCATCTTTAACGGGCTCATTCAAATAAACTCAGAGGTGCTAAGCAAATGAAACAGCTCTAAACACCAACTCACAGCCATTGAGCTGATTCAGATGTGGTGAACCTACAGAACATTGCAAGACTGCCCTGTGTGGGTGTCGGAGGCTGTAGATATGAGCAGAAGTCTCACATGTCTCCCACAAAGGGGCTGATGGTTTTCACTGCTGATCTTGTGGTTTGCAGGCCAGTGTATCGTGCACTAGGCCACCAGGGGTGCTGTAGCCAATGACACAAACCCAAAACCAAACTCTGTGCCAACTCGTAGCAGTTCTAAAGGGTAGAACTGTCCTGTGAGTTTCCAAGATTGTAGCTGTTTACAGAAGTGGAAAGCAGCGTCTTTCTCACATGGAACAGCTGGTGGTCTCGAGCCGAAGAACTTTTGGATCCTAGGCCAAGGCGCATCCACGACAAGGCATGAAACAAAGCACCAAATCTCAGCAAGGGGGTAGGTAGACATAAGAAAAAATATAATGCGGAGATGACATGAGCGTGCCTAAGAAGTAACGAGGAAGACTTACCTGGCAGGGGCGACGCCATGATCACGAAGGTGGTTTTCCCAGGCGAGGCTCATCCATCGCACTCTGGATGTGCAGATCCCAGCGATTTCCCCAAATGTGGGAAACGCAACTGCATCATTTGTGGTAGTGGGGATCTGTGTTAGCACTGTCCCCTGATTTTTTTTAAGAAAAAAAAAAAGAAGTAATTAGGAGAGAAAGGAAAAACAAACAAACAACAACACCCAAAACGACCTGAGAGAAGTTTTAAGATGAAGACCTAAATCAATTAGAAGAGAGAAGAAATTTAAACTCTCTGCCTGAAAGTGATAAATAATAAAGTTCAGCAAATGAAATTCAACATACAGTCAGCAGATGTCCATGAACTAAAAAAGACATGTGAGAAGGCAGCAAGTATTAAGTCTATAATTCAAGAATGCTTCTGACATTAGAAAAAAACTCTATTAAAAGGCAACAGCACATGCTTATAGGTCTAAATGGCCCCTGTCTCCTATCTGGAGGACTGACGTAGGGAGGAGTGGGCAAGGGGAGATGTCGGGCAGTGTAAGATATGACAAAACAATAATGACTGCAGAGAAATGAGGACAGTAGGGGGAGGGGGCACAGGTTGGAGGGGGAAGAAAGGGGGGCTCATATAGGGGTCTGAGGGGAAAGGCAGATGTTGGGAGAATGTTGATGAGGACAGGCAGTGGGGGTGTTTGACACAGTATATGTAACTATGTATTGAACTATGTATGATGAAAAGCGATGTACAAGTGCCCAATAAAATGATTTAAAAAAAGACATATTTTAGTACCTTCTCTGAACTTAAGCAAAGGAACCAAAAAACCCTCCTTTGGGCATTTACACAAAAAGACAGTGAGAGGAGGCCTTCCCTTCCTGCCAACACTTGCAGTCCATCAATGTCCATCAGTTTGCTGTACGCTCTTGGCAGCTTCTGTGTTACGGTTATGCTAGAAGCTAGGGACTGGTACTTTAAGAACCAATCGGTCCACCCATTGGTTGTCATATTTCAGTGGGCCTTTCAGTTTAAGATAATGTAAGAAGAAGGATCTGATGATCTGCTTAAAAAACAAACACAAGGACATCCTTATGAAAGGCAAAAGAATAATATCAGCTATAATATCAGAAAAGAAATCCCTTAAATTGAGAGTTACACAAAATTTAATTGGGATTCTGAAGTGTTCTTTAGGAAATTCTATAAAATAGTAGGTACTTTGGTCATTTCAGTTGTAAAATGGGGCATGGAGAGGTGGTTGATCCCTAGGTATTTCAGGTTAATTTAAAAAGGTAATGTATGCAAAATCTGTAAACCTATACTTGAAAAAGAGTAAGTCCATACATAATGGGACAAATATTAGCAATCATCAGCAATGCTATCACCTCCATCAGCAATATCACCACTAACATTTATCATTATCATCATCATCACCATCATCTTCACTAGTAGATGTGAAGTTTAACCCCAACCCACTGCCATTGAGGTGATTCCAACTCATAGCAATCTAATAATGAATTTCCGAGACTATAAAATTTTCCAGGGGCAGGTAACCTCATTTTCTCCCAGTTAGTGACTGATTGGTTTGAACCAACAACCTTGAGGTTAGTAGTCCAGCTCTCACCCAACAGTGCCACCAAGGCTCCTTTAAGCCTGATCATCATCTACGTATTCCTGGCAAGATCTTCTTCTCACACTGGAAACTTTCGACATGAGATCAGTAGCAGCAGAAAATCAATGAGGGCAATTGGGTTTTCATCCAATGAGGTAATGAGAACTGGAAAAACTATGTGCCAAGTTGAATGTTCCATTTATAAGAAGGAGGAGAAGGAAGAGGAGGAGGAATAGGGCGAGATGAAGAAGTGAAAGAGGAGGAAGAAGAGGAGATGACAGAGGAGGAGACACCAAGCACCTTGATTTAAGACTCCAGGATGTCTTCTTCCTACTGACAGTACAAATTACACACAATCCCCTACTGTTTCCAATTCCACTCTTGAGTTCATAGCTGACAGTGATTGTACCAGCACCAGAGTGGAATGTATTTCAATTTCAATCATTTTATTGGCAAGACAAAGTATACAAGAATTACCAATGTTGAGACATGAAATCCTGGTGTCTCAGAAGTGGTTGCATAGCACGTGTCTCTCATCTCATTACTGTCTAAGTCGGTGTCATACTCTACCCACTTTAGGGTGTCCCTGCCAAATCTTAGGCTCATTTCAATTTTTTACAGTTCTTCTTATGTCATCTTTGACAGGATTTCTTTACCATCGTAAAAAATGGGGAGGAGTGTGGGCTACATTTCTTGCATCTTGTAGAGAGAAGTAAAAACCATTTCCTGTCCAACTTAGTGCTTTCTTGTGCCAATTTCTGAGTTGAATTCCAATTACATTTTCTGGTTAGTGAGGAACATAGCATATAAGATAATCCTAGATTATTATTTTAGGTGGTATGTCTGTCAGGTCAAAATTTGAATGTTCAGAATTAGTCAGGGCTGGTCAAGTATTAAAACCTTAGGAAATACAATTTATACAGTTTAGCAGTTACATAAGAATTATTTTAGCCATTTTGCTCACCATCCAATCTTGAGATAAAATTATTGGGTTTGGCATGTGACAGTACAGCCAACAAGTTAATAGTGCCTTTGGGGATTTTTACTACGGTATCATCATTTTTTCTTTATGAATTTCTATACTGGTACATTCTCATTGTTAAATGATACTCAAACAGGTTACTTTTGTGTAGTCATACAGTTCTGTCTTTTTGAAACCTCAGCTCATTACCTTTTTTTTTGACACAAGCAAGGAGTTAGTAAAAATTCAATACTTTCCTATATTTTATAATCCCCCTTAATCCCTCTTCCTAGGTCCCACTTGAGCTCTTCTGCAGAGGAAATAGATAGCAGGCATATGAAAGTGAACAGTCCGTCTCCCAACGATTAGGAAATTTAGTGTTCCCTGGATGGTGGAAACAGTTAACCCCCCCGCTGATATCTGAAAGCATCGATGTTTGGTTCATACAAGCACCTTGGGGCAAGGTCCAACAATCTGCTACAGACATTGTCACCAAAGTGAAAAGCCTACAGAATACAGTTATATTCTGAAACACAGGGGTCTCCATGGAAGTGATGACTGAATCTTATGCCAACATCATGGCACCTGTGTGGACAAACATAAAGAGCCCATCCTATCAGTTAGGTCACAGCCTGATGATGTCTCCTTGGAGGTGTGGTCTTTTTCTAGAGAGACAGTGGAAACTTCGCTCCATCTCTCTCTCCCTCTCTTACACCTCACCCACTTCCTGCTGGCTTGGATTCTACACCTTGTTCCAGGATCAGCCTATGTGGCTGACTGTCCTGGAGAACTGTCAGTGCCTCCTGATTTCTTCAGAGTTTAGATCGGCTTCTTACTTCACCAGTGGATTCACCCACCAGCTCTGGCTAGTATTGCACTCACAGGCTTTGGCTGGACAGGCCTGGAATGCTTCTTTGATCTACAGTTCATTCTTGATATGACGCTCTTTCTCAAGCACATATGGGTGTCACCGGTTTCACTTTTCTAGAAAGCCTAGTCTAACAATGGATTAAACCTAACTTGCTGGGAACTGGTAAGGGTATGCTGACTCAATTTAATATATTTATTCCTACAGGGTGATGTCATGGTTGTGAATTCATGAAGTTTTCCTTTCAGGGCCTAAAAGGAAGAATATAGACCTGATTTATTTTTAAGATGGCTGTTGGCGGTGATGTTTGATTTCAAGCATTTTCTCTGTTGTCATGCCATCTCGTGTCCATACAGCATGCACACTAGGATGCCTAGCTTTTACAACTCTCGAGGCTGGGGATGTTTTCTCCAGTTTACAGACAAGGAAACAGAGTCTCAAAGATAAAGCAGCATGTCTTAAGTATACAAGTGTAACTGAACCTCACTGGCCCTAGCTTGCTTGTGTGACCCCTTGCATGAGCCACTGGGATGATAGGCAATAGTTCCTGTAGAAGGTGAACGTTAATGGTCTTAGTTCCAAGAAAGTAGCACCAGCCTTAGGAGGCAGTTGTGGGAATATTCTTTGCTTACATGAGAAATGCTTGAGGCATTGAGTGAAAACTTGCAATTTCCTTCTGGTAGCATTCTATATAATTAGTTCTCTCCACCAATGGAATCTATGTCATGTTGTTTGCTAGGTACGTTCTGACCCATAGTGACTCTAGGCACAATGGCATGAAACACTGCCTGGTCCTCCACCATTCTAACAACTGTTCCACTGCATGTGCCAATTGTTTCAGCCAATGTGTAGTTCTGTCTCCCAGAGATACTTCTTCTTTTTTGCTGTCTTTCCACTTTACCAAGCACGATGTGTTTTTCCAGGGATTTGTCTCTCTTGACAACAAATCCCAAGTATGTTGGATGAAGTTTTACTATCCTTATCTTTATGGAACTCCCTGGCCGGACTTCCTCCAGTACAGATTGGTTTGTCCTTTTCACAGTCCATGGTACTTTCACTATTCCTCTGCAGCACCACAATTCAGATGCATCCATTCTTCTTCTGTCTTCCTTATTCTATGTCCGACTTTCACACGCATAAAAGGTCATTGAAAATACCATAGCTTGGGTAAAGCACATGGCAGTCCTCAAAGTAGCATTCTTGCTTTTCAGTACTTTAAAGAGGTCTTGTGCAGCAGATTTGCCTAATCTTGACTGTGTCCACGAGTACTGACTGTGAATTCAAACAAGAAAAAATCCTGGACACCTTCAAGCTTTCCTCCATTTATCATGATGCTATCTATTGGTCCACTCATAAGGATGTCGGTCTTCTTTACGTTGAGTTGTAATCTGTAGTGAAGGATAGAACCTTTGAGCTTCCTCAGCAAGCCCTCCTCACTTTCAGCAAGCGAGGTTATGTCATCTGCCTAACACAGGTTGCTAATAAGTCTTCCTCCAATCCTGGTGCTGCACTCTCCTTCAAGTAATCTCGTTTCTCTAATTATTTACTCAGCATAGAGATGGAGTGAATATGTTATATGACACTAGGCATAAGACCTATTAAACTAGTTAAGTAATTTCAGACTCATGATGAACAGGTTATTAAGATTTATACTTCTCAGACTACAGAAAGACTTTATCTTACTTCATAGCTCGCACAATTTTCAAATTATTTCAAAGTCAGGGTTGTTAGATGACTTTATATCAGTCTACCTTCTGCATATGTGAAATAAAAGATATGATAAATAAAGTACATTTCAATCTGAACCCTCTAAGAGTGAATTCATGATTTTAAGTTATAGATATAAACACTGATCATCTTGAAGTTGCTGTTGCTGATAACATTACAATAATAATAATATATTTGCCATTTTAAGGTTTACTAAGTGCACATAACTTATTCATCCTCATGCACTTCCACGAGGTTGATTATGCTATTTTCTCTGGTTCATAGGTGAACAAAATGAGGCAGAGAGAATGAATGCTGAGATTAATAAGAGAGTCTGTATTTGAACCTTTTTTTTCCTGTAGGAGATAATCCTGTTGCACTGGGACAGGTCTTTGGTCTGCAGATAACAGGGTTAGGCACACACATCAAAGGGGATAAATAAAAGATTGTTTCTTGGGGGGTTATGAACAGAAAGGGGAAGATAAGATGCCATCTCTCATATTTTGAATATATTACCAGGAAAAGCAATTCCTGAAAAAAACAGAATACGGGATAATATAGAAAGTCAATAGAAAAGGAAGACTCTTCAGGAGATGGATTGACACAGTGACTGTAGCACTGCAACGATTATGAGGATGGCACAGGGACGGGTTGTGTTTTGTTCAGTTGTGATTGGGTCACTATGTGTTGGTATGAACTCAATGGCAAGTAACTATAACTAACAGCATAAGCAGAGACTTCACATGAATATAGTGACCTCTGGAGTTGGAGGGTTGTAGGATGCAACCTGAGAAAATTTCTGCCCAAGTGTCTGTGTCTCTCAGTGAAAGCATGATCTGACACTCTGAGATGCTCACCCTTCTGATCACTGAAGACAAAGCAGGTGCATAAGCAAATGTGGTGAAGAAAGTTGATGATATATGCTGTCAAAAGACATAATGTCTGGGGTCTTAAAGGTTTGAAAATCAATGAGCAGATATCTAGCCAAGAAACAACAAAGCCCACATGGAAGAAGCATACCACCTTGTGTGATGATGAAGTGTCGATGGGATCAAGTATCAGGCATCAAAGAACAGAAAATCATAATGTGAATGGTGGGGGTGGTGACGAGGGTGGTGCAAAGTGGAGACCCAAAGCCAATCTGTAAATAATTAGACATCCCCTTACAGAAGAGTCACGGGGAGGAGATAAAAAAGTCAATGTATAGTGTAGCATCAATGAAACATCAGCTTTCCTCTGGATCTTTAATGCCCCCGCCTACTATCATTACCCTAATTCGACCTTACAAATCTGGTTAGACAAGGACATATAGATGGGTAGAGACAAGAGCTGGACACACAGGGAATACAGGACAGATAAACTCCTCAGGACCAATATTGAGAATAACCACACCAGGAAGGTAAGAGCAAGGTGGGGACAAAGGAGGACCCAATCACAATAATCCATCCATACCCCCTTCCTAGAGGCATGGGCAATAGACAAGGGGGTGGGGGAAGACATCTGACAGTCCAATATATGGAAAAGAAATTTTATAAATTATCAAGGGTTTATGAGGGAGGGTTCAAGTAGAAGGAAAATCCTTTGAAAACAATGATGGCAACAAATGCACAAATGTGCTTGAGACGATGTATGGATGTATGGATTGCAATAAGAGTTGTACCAGTCCCCGTAAGATGATTCAAAAAAGGAAGAAAGCATGACCTGAATGATGCCATTTTATAAGATCTCATCTGCTGTAGAAGTGGAGGGTTGCAGGTGAGACCAGGTAACATGGTATTTCATAGGCATGTATCATTCAGTGTGTAGCTGGTAAATCAAGCGTTTGTGCTTTGACCCTGAGGGATAAAAATTCAGTGGTGTTCTGCACAATAGATGGTAGGCTGCAATAGCTTTTGGGGCAGTCCGATCTTGTCATACATGATGGGTATGAATCAGAAGACAACAGGAGACTTCAACAACCATGCATAGAATGGTCCCTAGTTTAAAAATATGGGCTTTATTTGTTATTGAATAGTACTGTATTGATATTGGTCTTATGATTGAACCAAAAGTACAGCCCTAATGCAAGGTGTTGAAAGTAAAAGAAAACACATGCAGGCACTAGAGGAGGTGAAGTGGATTCTACTTTCTCCAATACTACTTTGCAGACATATAATTGTTCTAAAATCATTAAAAAATAAAGGAGAAATGTTATACTTATAGATTGAAAGAGAGAGAAGAGATGGGGTTCAAGGAACTTAATTACCTGCCCCGATTGTCAGATGAAAAATTGTACACAAATTTCCTTGAGCCCAAAGCTATAGATTTCCCACAGGTTTTAGTTCTTCTATTTTGAGGGAAGCACCAGTTGGGTTTCAAAATTATTAGCCATCACAACTCTGGTGTCAGGAGTAAAGATATAAGAAGTTTCCATGTTACGCTCCAAAATAATGTTGCAAGGAACATTATGGGACGAGTGCAATAATATTTCATATTTTCATAAATTAGAGCAACTCTGAGTTTGACGAAGTGATTGATCACTAGAGGAACTCAGTCCCCCTTTCCCTCTTTACTAAAGAGAGAATGGTGATTCAAGAATGGCAACAAACAACTTCTGTGTCTAGAAATTCAGATGGTGTTATTTGTGGCAATGGGGTCCATTTTCCAAAGTCACAATCTCAAAGACAGCCTCTGAAGCTCTTGATGACACAAAGAAACAACCTTCTCAACATCATAAATTCGACGCTCAACCTGAAGCTCACTGCCATTGAGTCAATTCCAATTCATGGCCACCAAGTAGACCAGGGTATAACTGCCCTTTTTTTGTAGCAGACTCTTTGCAAGAGTAGAGAGCTCTTTCTCCCTCAACTGTTTGCTTCAAAGTGCTGGCCTCACAATTAGCAGCCCAGCTTGTACAGAAATATCCTATTTACAAGTAGTTAATGTTTCATAAAAGTCCTATTTGTTGTGGTAAAACTTGCTTGAGTCAAAGGAAATATGAAGTAAAACTTGGAAAATAAAAAGGAGTGGAAAGGAAACAGAATAAAAAGCAAGCTGTCCTTCTAGAGATAAGTTCTCTTAACATTGGGCCTTTTGACTTGACTGTGTCCTTCCTTGATACCTTGCTTGAAACATTTGTGTGACTGCTTCAAACCATGTGAAAAACTCACTGCCATGAAGTAGATTCTGATTCAGATCAACCCTATAGGGCAGAGCAGAACTGCCTTTGTATATTTCCAAGGCTGTAAACCTTTTTATTAAGGTGTTAATATCATTACTGTAAGAACCTGTACAGCTGAGCCCCGGTGGTGTAGTGGTTATGTACAGAACTGCGACCCACTGGGTTGGTGGTACAAATCCAACAGCAGCTTTCCAGGAGCAAGGCTGGGCCTCCTACTCCCATCAGAGGGCAGTGATGCCCCCCCCCCCAAAAAGAACCTGTATAAATTAATGTTACCACTGAAAATGAAGCATTTACAAATAAAATGAACATGAAATATAGTAAAGAAAAATTCTGAAAAAAAAATTCTGATAGACTGGTAAACAAAAAGTTGCTTCATTCCACACTATAAAACAGGAAAACATAAACTGAATAATAAGGAAATACTATTAGGACCTAGAAGTTGGCAAAATTTTAAAGATTGACATTACTTAAGGCTGGAAAGAGAGTATCAAAATAAACTATGTATATGTATATATATGTATATGTATACACACACATTCCACACACATATATACATACACACACATATATATATACATAGTTAATTAGGGTTTATATTAAAGTCCAGGTACTGTTAATTGGAAAGCTGACAACTGGAAATCACTGGGGGCTCCATAAGGTAAAAATTTAAGAAGTAATTCGTTCCTGAAAACAAATATACTGCCACTGAGTCGATTCTTACTCATGTTGGCCCTTCAGGACAGAGTAGAACTCTGCTAAAGATGAATCTTGCAAAAGTAAATTGTCAAATCTGTCTCCAATGGAGTCACTGATGAACTGGAACCATTGACCTCTTGATAGCAGCTGCTTGCTAAGGCTGCAATTTTACTTTCTCATATAGGGTCACTAAGGAGACCGAGTGGTGCTATTGGGTAAGCTTTGGGTGATTGATCCTAAAGTGTGCGACTCACATTCACCACTCCACTTGATGCCAATGGATTCGGGTTTCAGTTTTTAGGGTCTCTATGAGTTGGCATCGACTGGATGCCACACAACCCAAACCCACTGCTGTTGAGTTGATTCAGATGCACGGCGATCCTAAGCGACAGGGTCTTTATTGGTACAACTTCTCTGGAGGACAGTTTGGAAGGCTCGATCAAAAAGTTCAATCAGTATCTATCCTGATCCACCTTCCTCTCTGTGGCTTACATGCATGTGGAGAGTGGTGGAGGACCAACCACAGCACATGCAAGCCAGCTGATCGTACTGAGAAAGGCAAGGCTATCTGCTAGACTCCAAGTCTGAATGACTAAATGGAAGTGAAACTAGTTGTGGTTTGATTTTAATCTTGGTTGGGTGCCTCAGAAAGTATTAAAAAAAAAAAAACCCAAACAAAGCTCCCTGCCATTGAGTCAACTTAACTCCTGGTGACCCTGTAAAATGGGGCAGAGCTGCATCTGAGAGCTTCTGAGACTATCGCTCTTCACTGGAATGGGAAGTCCACCTTTCTCCTGAGGAGCTGGCCTTGGGGGTTAGAATCGCTGACCAAGTTCACAACCACTCCCCAGGCTCCTATGAAAGGCTGTAAACTGGTGGTGCTCAACCTTCGTAGTAGTGCAAGCCTTTAATGTAGTTCCTTAGGTTGTAGAACACCCAACCATAAAATTATTTTCATTGCTACTTCCTCACTGTAATTTTGCTACTGCTATGAATCAGTTGACCCCTGTGAAAGGCTGGTTCGACCCCTAAAGGGGTCCTGACCCACAGGTTGAGAACCACTGCTGTAAACCTTTGCAAGAGTGAACAGCTTTTCTTTCTCAAAACAAGTAGGAGGTCAGAAAAAAAATCATAGTATGCAAATTAGTAGCTGGCTGTATTATCATTTTAAGGTCAAATGAATTGTCAGGTAAGAATTAAACACTGTCTTGTGTTCAGGTGAGTCTAAAAACATAGGCAGGAGTCACTCAGTATAAAGCTTTGTAGCAGGAATGGATGCTGGAGGAAGAAACAATGGGAACAAGACTTGGACACTGTGGTAAAGCTGGATGGCCCCTTGGTGCACTATGTAGCACTCTCTCATTAGACCGGGACTAGAGGCAGAACATCCACACCTGACTTTGTCTGCTGTTGAGTCGACCATATTATTAGCCCACTGACTAGCTTTCCTTGTGCAGCCATGGGCAGTGACTCCATTCTGCACTGAGGACCAGCTGATCGTTGAAGGAGACATGCTGTTAGTAAAGTTTCCTCATCATCCTGATTCTAGACACTCCCAATAAAAAGAAAAAAAGAAAAATATTTACTACCATCAAGTTGATGTCTTCTTATAGCAACTCTATCGGACAGGGTAGAAATTCAACTCTGGATGAATTTCTGACACTTACCTTTTATAGGAGGTGAAAGCCCCGAATTTCTCTTGAGCAGATCCCTCAGAGTGGCCGCTGACTTTGAACAACTGACTTTGTAGTTAGCAGCCCAATACATAACCACTCCGTCATCAGACCTCATTTCCAGATTCCCAGTAGCAATGAAATAGATAGCTAATGTACAATTGGTCGGTTTTCTCTATGCCCCTGCTTTCAAAATTGTTCTTGTAAATGTCAGTGTTTATAAAATATACAAGAACTCCTGGAGATCAAGTCCAAATTAAAGATAAGGGGAAGCAGGAACTTGTAAAGAATTCAAGGGAACAATTAGCTGAAATGTGGGTTTTCCACCTTCTCTCTCTCTCTCTCTTTCTCTCTCTTTTTGTTCGGTATTTATGTTGTTGTTTTCTTAACCATCGCTCAGTAGAACTGGTGTGTAATTAGACCTTTCATGAACATACGGTGTGACATTCACAGTGCAGAGAAGGGAAGTGAGCTCGGCAGAGTGTGGGGGAGATGCCGAGTGGGGAAGTGGAGGATCTCTTTTGGGTGGGGGGACTACGCAGGGGTGTCCTCAACAGGATGGACAGGCACGGTTGCTGCAACAACGAGCTCCAGCCTAGCCCTGATGGTGACGATGGGACAATACTTGCTCCCTTGTACCTGACGTTGTGATGGGTTGCCGTTAACTTGCCAGAATAATAACAACGAGACAGTGAGAATCAACCTACTTGACTTGTTCCCTAGCAGACTTGGTGCAAATATCCAATGTGTTCTGCTGCAAATAGAGGTGGGCGGTTGGCATCCACTCCAAGACACTCTTGAAGAACACCTGGGTGGTCTATGTCACACAGATCAGCCCTTGGAAATACTCTGACCCACGGGAGGGTCATCATGAGGCAGAACTGGCTAGTCTGTGAGTGAAGAGAAGGGAAAGCATAATTACCTAGTGCAACCTTTATCCTCTCTTTCTTATGCAGGACAGAGCTCAGTTCTTGTTTTTTTCAAAGCAGGAAAACAAAATGTCTAGAGTGAGATTGCTTCATAGTAATAATAATAAATGACTAAAATGGTCTATGATCCCAGGAGGAACCCTAGTGGTGCTATGCTGTAATCAACAAGGTAGGTGCTGCTAAACACCAGGTAGGTGATTCAGAGCTCTCAGCTACCACACAGGTGAAAGGAATGAAGCCATCTACTTCCTTGAAACTTTGCAGACACGGAAACCTTCTATAAGTCATTATGCCTCAGAATTGACTCAATAACAGTGGGTTTTTGCAGATAAGAACTCTCAGCAAACAAAATTCAGGACAGATAAACCCCTTCTGGAACAATAATGGAAGCAGCAATACCATGAGGGAAATGGGAAGGTGGGGGAAGAAAGGGACAACCAACACAATGATTAACACATAACCTCCCCCCTCTCCAGGGTGACAAACAACAGAAACATGGTTGAAGGGAGACAATGGGTGGTGTAAGATATGTAGATAATAATGATTTATAATTTATCAAGGGTTCATGAGAGTGGGAGGGGAGAGGGAGGAGGAACTAAAGGAGGGGCTGATTCCAAGGCAAGGAGAAGAAAATGTTTTGAAAAGGATGATGGCAGCATAGGTATGAAAATAATGTTATGGTTTGGGCTCAGCACATCATGAGCAACTGTATTCAAGGGTCACTTGAATAGGAAAGTGAGCATTAGGAAAGTTGAGAACCACTGATCTAGGTGCTGCCAGTCAGTCTCAATGAAATGTTCTCATTGGAAATACTACAAGTGAGTATGACTGATGCAAAATGAAGCACTTTACTCGACATATGAGAAAGTAGCCTTTGAGGTTGATCAGAAGAGTAGAGAAGGACAATAAACAGGTAAAGCCCAGCTAAAAACTTTGTCATCCTTAGGACCTATTCACTGTTAGTTCACTAGTTTACCGAGACCTTTGAGCAGCTAGTTCACTAGTGCACTCAGACCCTAGACACTGATGCCTGAATGAAATATGACCACCCTGACTAGTTTCCCAAAAGCTCCTGCTTAGCAGCCCTCATTTCCTCAAGATGCCAATTCAGGGATGAAGTACCTGCTCAGTACCTACCATTGTCAGATGTCTGCATCTGGCTGAGGTGATGTCACCCCAGACCCCACAAACAAACTTTTAATCCTTTTACATTTCCTTGCCCTGCTATGGTCCCCAATAGGAAGGGTGTTGGAAGTCTGCCATGCTCCTTCTTATGAATTTAACTGTGTCCCCCAAAAAGACATGTTGAAGTCTTAATATGTGACTATTACCTTATTTGAGATGAATAACTTTGCAGGAATACTTAACTCAGCTAACATGATAGATAGTGGAGTAAAGTACATCCTAATCCAATATGACTCCAAAAAAGCTCACTGCCATAAAATTGCTTCCGACTCACAACAACCCTGCAGGACAGAGTGGAAATGCTCCTGTGAGTTTTCAGGACCGTAATGCCCTCACGGAGTAGAAAGCCTCATCTTTCTCCCTTGGATGACTGGTGTTTTCTGACCTTCTGGTCATCAGTCCAACGACTTCACCAGGAATCATCTCCTTACGAAAGACGAGCAGAAATACAGAGAGACTTGCCAGAAAGAAGGCAATGATGGAAAGGCTGAGGACAGAGTCAGAGTGATCCACCCACCAAAGAACACCCAGCAATGCTGGAAGTTGGTGAGAGACAAAGAAGTCTCCCCTGGTGACTTAGCAAGAGCGTTGCCTTCCAGACTGCTGGAACGTGAGCTTCTGCCTTCCAGAACTGCCATAAGACACGTGTTTGTGGCTTTCAGACACTTGGTTTAGATGTCACAGGAACAGTAGCTTTTTTGCTTTATCTAAAGTCCACATAAGTGACATGAGCCAAGAAATTCCATATTGAAAATAATCACAGATAAATGCTCAGTCATGTTGTTTGTGCAAGTAAACATGCTCCAGACACCCGCTGGTCAAACTTAATGAAAACTACCAGAAGAGGCTAGCTACTTAAGCACAACTGTTTACCTTGATACACAAAAATCCTACCAGGATGGTGGAGGGGAGGTGGGGTAGAAAAGGGGAGTCGATTACAAAGATCTACATACAACCTCCTCTCTGGAGGGTGGACAGCAGATGACTGGATGAAAGGAGACATCCGACAGTGTGAGATATGACAAAATAATAACAATTTATAAATTATCAAGGATTCATAAGGGAGAGGGTAGTGGGGCAGGAAGGAAAAAATGAGAGACTGATGCCAAGGGCTCAGGTAGAAAGCAAATTTTTTGAGAATGGTGATGGGAGCAGGTGTACAAATCGGCTCGACACAATAAATGTATGCATAGATTGTGATAAACATTGGATAAGCCCCCAATAAAATGATTTGTATTTACTTTAGTATATATTTTAAAAAACCTACCAGTGGCAGGGGAGTTCCAGATCTCTATCAATGCAGAGGGGACACCACATCACTCTGAGCTCTCCATCAGTAAGGTGAGCCACCTGTGATGTGTGACCGTGTATGCTTCGAATTAAGCTAGAGTACATCGACTGCATGATTCATTACTTCTTTGATGGATAAAAGTGTGAATAGAGCATCATGAAATGTCTTTGAAGATGGTCTTTTTGTATGTTCTAGAGATTCAGTCTTAACTCATTTAACTTAAATTTAAAGCAGGAACAGAAACACCAAACCAATTCCCTTGGAGTAGACGTCAGTTCATAGAGAACCTCTAAGGTAGAGTGGAACTGCTTCCCAGGCTTTCTGAGATGGTAAGTCTTTATGGAGACAGACTGCCTCACCTTTATTCTGGAGTGCAGCTGGTGCAACTCAGCAAGGTGGTGCTGAACCCACTGAAATATCAGGGTTCCTTCTTTAACTGTAGAGTTGCAATATTATGTGCTTCTCACTGATGTCTCAATGTCTGATTTAAGCGTTATAGTGTTGATGGTTTGTTTGGTTTTTCTTCAATGTGTGATATTCCTTGGCAATTTAATCAGAGAGCACATGCGATTTAAGGATATGACCACACAGCTAATTCTGATTCAGTGTGTGGCATATTTGCCTTCAGTTTTCAAGGGGTCATTATGCAAGTGTTATCAAAAACTTTGTCTATATTAGCCTGATTGTAATAAAGTCCCTGTCCAAGATTCCACCAAAGGGTGCAATAAGCTACTTGAGGATTATTTACCTCTTTGCTGGAGGGAAAATATCATTCAATACATTTGCTTATTGACAGAAGGTTACTGTGGGGAGGGTGTTAGCCTTGTTTAAGTTGTAGGTGAGTGTGTCCGCTCTGAGTGCCCTCATGAATTGTCATTTGAGAATCCATTTATGAAATGGAGGGAGCACTGACCTGGAACTGCTCTGCAGCCTTAGTCCGGACTCCCTGGGGTCCACCCGCCAACTGAGCCTCCTTCAAGGGGAGTCAGCCTCCTTTGTTTTATGAGAAGCAATTGAATAATAGCGAGTGGAGGCTTACTCTCTGGGTCCATCAGACGAGGGTGCACCTTCAAAAACTTAGCATGAGATTAATGATGAGAGAATGTTAAAGGGGAGTCCTTACTATGAGTTATTCTATTTATTCAAGTAAATAAAAAAGTATGGTCTGAGCACATACTGGTAGGGTCGAAGTCTCTGGTCCTAGTCCATTAGATGATGGAAGTGTAAGATGGCCTGTTTTCTTCAATTTGAATGCACCCAAGAGTACCCCGCCCTGTTAATTACAAACTCTTTCCTTAGATCCTCAGTTAGGGAGCTTATTATTTGAGACTCATCTGCCAGTCCTGCCAAGTTGAGATTTTCTGGATTTATCAACTACTTTTTTCTTAGTCTGCTACACTGATGCTGGAAGGTATACCAAAAGCAGGTCACATACTTGCAGGGTCAACCATGGTGTACAGGTTTTGGTGAAACTTTAAGATTAACATGGACTAGGAATAAACACAAGGTCCAATCACTTCACAAAATTAACCAATGAAAAATGTATGGATCACAGTATAATGTCTGAGCTACTGACTTCTAAACAAAGAACAAATGGGACTGCAATGGTTTACAGGTGTAGAACACCTCTTCTTTCTCCCTTGAAAGAAGCTGCTGCTGGTTTTGAACTGCTCACCTTGCAGTCATCAGCTCAGTACATAATCACTATTCCAGCAGGGCTTCAACTTTGGGCAGCAAGAGGGATAGTTCTAGAGAAGACATCATGCATGATGATGTAAAGGGTCAGGGAGGGTAGGGAGTCCTCAGTGAGTGAGAGGGATTGACACATAACTGCCATGAAGGCAGCTTGACCTTTTGCAGAACAAAGTTGTCATAATCTTCTTTCACAAAGAACACAGTCTTGAAAACATGAAGTTGCAGTTCTACCTGTCATGTAAGGTTGCTATGAGTAGTTTGTTACAAATGAGTTGTTTTTTAATGAAGAGAAACAGTATCATTATAGTCTATATATTTACCATTTGACATGTTTTCTATTTCCTTCCAAAGAACTGCATTTCCATCTGGTAACATTTCTGGTCAGTATGAAGAACTTCCTTTATCTTTGTATGATGAAGGTCTGATGCAGACCCATTTTCTAGTTGTACTTTAGAATGTTTATTGCCTTTTTCCTTGAATGATATTTTTTCCAAATTTATATTCTAAGCTTTCAGTTTTATTTTGTTTTTACTTAAAGATATCATTTCACTGTCAATAAGATTACTTAAACAATTGCCTCTATGTAATTATTATTATTAGTGTTGTGATTGTTTTAGTATTTTTGTTGTATACTTTCAAGCATCTCTTTTTAATGTTTAGAAATCTGACATTCTTCATTTTCACTGATCATATAAATCTGCCAATCAATATTTTAAAATCAGTTTTTCCCTCTCTATTGGGCTGGATTCTCTACAGGAACAAAACCAGTGGTGCTCACATTGAGAAGAAATTTATATCAAGCAGGTGATTCCCATGGTTTTAGAAGCAAGTCTGACTCCAGCCTGTGGTTAAAATGTTCTGGTGGTAGCATTTCCTGACTCTTATGGCCAACAGGGTTGTCAAACCAGAAAGAGAAAGATGAACCAGCCGCAGGAAGATCCACAAGTTGACGGAAGCAGAGATGGATGAATCCCAGACCATCAGATCAGGTTCGTGGCAGCAGAGTTGAATGAATCCTAGGTTTTAGGCAACATGGCAGTTTACTCAAAGCTCCCAGTTAGACACTATAGTGGGCCATTGGATTAAGTCTAATGAATTGGAGGGGGATGAGACAAATGCAGGCTCTGGGTCATCCAGAAGTGAGATTCACAATGTGGATGTGGTTCTATAGGGAAAATATTGAATGACTCAGGGAATATCAAAGAATATAGAAAGAGTACACAGAGTCACTATGCCAAAAAGATTCAACATTCAACCATTTGAAGAGGTGGCATATGAGCAAAAATCAATGACACTGAATGAAGAAGTCCAAGTTGCACTGATAGCGTTAGCCAAAAATGAGGCTCCAGGAATTTATGTAATAATAATTGAAATGTTTCTAAAAACTCATGAATAACTGGACAAACTAATTATTCATACCAAGACATTTGGAAGACAACTACCTTATCATCTGACTGGAAGAGTTTCATATTTGTACCCATTTAGAACAATGTCATTGGGTATTAGATGCAAGTAAAATGTTACTGAAGATCAGTAAATAACATTTGCAGAAAGCTGCCAAACTTCAGACCAGTTTCAGAAGAGAATGCACGACAAGGTACATCGTTGCTGATGTCATTAGATCTTGCCTGAAAGCAAACAATACCAGAGAGATGTTACCTTGCGTCTTATTGACTAAGGAAAGGCTTCTGACTCTGTGGATCATAAGAACCTATGGATAGCTTAGAGAAGTTTGGGAAGTCCAGAACATCTGATTGTGCTCATGCAGAATATTTACAAGAACCAAGAGGTAGTTTGTGGAAACAGAACACGGGAATACAGCATGGTTTAAAATCAGTGGCTGAACCCCGGTGGCATAGTGGTTGTGCGTGGGACTGCAGCCCACTGGGATGGAGGTTCAATTCCAGGAGTGGCTCCACAGAAGCAAACGCTGGGCCTCCTACTCCCACCACCAGAGGGCAGTGGTGCCCCCCCTAAAAAACAAAACAAAACAAAAAACCCAAGGCAGCATGCATCAGAGTTGTAGTCTCTCACCATGCTTTGTCATTCTGTGTGCAGAACAAATCATCAGATAAACTGGATTACATGAAGAAGACTGTGGTATCATGTTTGGAGGAAAACTTACTGGCATCCTGGCACATAGCAAGATTTCTTGTTAAAATTGAAATGGGCTTTCAGACTGGGTGATGAAGATTAAGTGCTGCAATCTTTGATATGCATTACAACTTAATATAAATTAAATAATAGCATCCACCACTGGACCAATAGGAAACACCATGGTAAATGGAGAAAGGCTGAATTGTCAAGGATTTCATTTTACTTGGATCAGTAATCAATGCTCATGGAAGCAGCAGTCAAGAGTTTGAGATATGCATTGTGTTGGGTTTATCTGTGTCCCAAGACTTCTGTAAAGTGTCTATGTATGTCTAGCTTAGAAGCAACAAAGTCCACATGAAAAGAAGCATGCCTGCCTGCGTGATCATGATGTGCTGATAGTGTTGGGTATCAAGCATCAAAGGAGAAAAAAAATCATATCATTGTGAATGAGAGGGAGTGTGGAGTGAAGATCCAAAGCCCATCTGTAGACAACTAGACATCCCCTTACTGAAGGGTTGCTGAGAGTTAACGAAGTAATCAGGATACAATATAGCAATGATGGACATAGAGCTCCTCTAGTTCTTTAATGCATCCCCTCCCACTATCATGATTACAACTCTACCTTACAGATCCAGCTAGACCAGAGGGTGTCCACTGGTACAGATAACAGCTGGAAATACAGGAAATCTAGGACAGATGAAACCCTCACAACCAATAATGAGAGTAGCAATACAACGAGGGTAAGTGGCAGGTGGGGGGAGATAGAGGGAACTGATCACAATGATCTACATACTACCCCCTCCCTGTGGGATGGACAACAAAAAAGTGGTTGACGGGAGACATCAGACAGTAAAAAAAAATAATAGTTTATAAATTATCAAGGGTTCAGAAAGGAGGGAGGGTGGGGGAGGAAGGTGAGAAAAATGAGGAGCTAATACCAAGGGCTCAAGGAGAAACAAAATGCTTTGAGAATGATGATGGTACCAGATGTACAAATGTGCTGACACAATGGATGTGGTTGTGGTAAGAGTTGTACCAGCCCCCAATATAATGATTTAAAAATAAATAAAATAAAATGTCTAGGTATGTGTCTATCTATTTATCTATCTATCCAACTGGGTCAGCAGTTTGAAGCTACCAACTACCCTTGAGGAAAAAGATGAAACTTTTTGCTCCTATAAAGATTTGTCATCTCTGAAACCCACAGAAGCAGTTCTCTTCTGCCTACAGGAGCATGATGAGTTGGAATCAGCTCAGTGGCAGTGAGTATCAGTATTTGAATCTACATTTTTGAAATCATCTACCATATAAATATCGATGCATATCACGAGAGCAAAAGATGTTAAAACTTAAAGGTAACAACAACTTGTCTGATAAATTGTTTTGAGCCCATATAGAAAATAAATGTATGTCAATTTTTGTATGAGTAAAACTTAAAAACTGGAGCAAAAGCAGTGGATGAAGCAGTAGTGTCCACACATTATGGACTTCACTGAGCTACTCATTGCAATGGATAATCTTGGAACACAACTAACCCAGGAACTCAGGGTGAAAATCCCTCTATTACCCAATCCCCACCTTCCCCCCCCACCTCCTGTGGTGTCTTAGCTACCGCTATAGCAGCAATAACATGCGTGGATGTCTTCAACAGCAGGAGTTTATCTTTGAGGCTAAAATTCAAGTGAACATGCTTCCTCCTTGAGAAGGTCTTCTCTCTCAGTTGATTCTGGGAGAAAGTCTGGGCTGGTGAGCTTGGTGATGTTATGTGGCCAGGCACATAAGCTGGCTGTGAGTCAGAATTGATTTGATAGCCATGAGTTTGTGTTCGGGGACTTAGCTTCACTGTCTCTGCCTCTTCAATCTGTTCATGTTACATCTCAAAAGGGTTGGACGCCAGACACACCCTGGACTCTTGCTGTACTGTCTTGTTCACAATGAAAATCAAATCCTAAGTGGGATTACAGCCACCGGTATGAGAAAGGAACTGCAGCTCGTGTTTTTTGAAGACACCATTCAATCCCTAATGGCCGGCCACGGAAGCAAGCAGCAGGACCCTACGTGATATCTGAATAACAGTTCTTTTTGCTTTCCTTCTTCTTGTACTCTTGTCACTCCCATTTCACCTCCTCCAGCCTCCCTAACATCTGCTTGACTAGACACTTTGTTCCCTCAAAGGGAAGCATGTTGTGCACCAAGGAGCAGGGGTCACCAGTATTTGGATGGTGGCTAAGCAAAGACACATCCTTCCATCCCAAGGGCTGCTCTTCCGTGGGTTGTGTAAGGTCTCAAGTGCTGTGAACATTTGGAGGCTATAATAGCCATGGCACCTTTTCCTCTGGCTAGATAAAATGGAGTTTAAAAGTCTGTAGCTGATAGCTTTCTAAGTTTGAAATCACTGTTGATGGGCTCAGAGTGAATGGATGTGTCTTTTAATCAGTACAGCATTAATGTATACTTAAGTCTTAATGAAATATATATTTATTGAATTATAAGAGATCTTTGTTATTTCCTACCATGTTTAAAAAGTGAGAGTTTCCTTAAAACTTCAAACTATGACTCAGTTAAAGGATTTTCAGAGTGTATTTTCATTCCATCCTCCTTCAGAAACCAAATCCCCAAACCAAAACTATTGCTATCAGGTTGGATTGTATACCTGGTGGCCCAAGAGGGCACAGTATAAATGACCTGTAAGGTTGCTATGACTCTGATCTTTTTGGACACTAGCTGTCACATATTTTTTAAATCTAGGATAACTAGCAGGTTAATATCACTACAAGTGTTAAGCCATTGTGAACCAGGTCTTATCAGGATATATAATTTGTTCTTGATGGGGAGTAATGGACAAAGAATTATTGAGTATGGCTTTTTTAGCCAAAATCTCTGTAACTCCCACCCACCAAATGCCCTTTTCCTTCATGAGTCTGGGTAAGAAGATGGGAAAACCCTGATAGCATTGGCTTGTGTATAAGTGTAATTAGGAAACCTTGTGATTGCCATCATATTGGGTGTAAAATGAGCCTTTTGCAAAGCAGAAGGGGATCTCACTACCAGTGAAACCAAGAAGGGAGAATGTCCTCTGGACCCTGTATTCCCAGTGAGTCCCCTTGACAGTAAATACTATAGTCCTAATCCAGAAGAGGGGACAATATTAGACCTTAAATTTTGAACACCTGGTTTTCAGAAGGCTATGGATGACAATGAAAGCGCCAATCCCATTTTCAGGCTCCCCCATGTGGATTAAGCCTCCAGTGAATTCCCTCCGACAGCGACCAGGGATGGCAATTACCTTGATATCAGATAAAGTGCCTTGTTGCGTAGATTACTGCAATTGAAATTAAGTGACACCCTGTCTTTTGAACTCCGTTTTATCTAATGTATTATTGTTCCATTATACATACCTTCCTTTTTCATTGGGGTTTTCTTTTGACATATTCTATCACTGTTTTTGTTTATTGTTTTTGCTGTTTTGATTTTGTGTGTTTTATGTATATGAAATTCAAGACTGGTCAATTTCTAAGGACACAAAATGGACTCAAAATGTCCTACTCATTAGATATGTTGTCAAAAGAGAAAAGTCCTTGGTGGAAGACATCATGCTTGGTAAGATAGAGTCACAGTAAGGAAAAGAAAGGTCCTTGATAAAGGATGACATGGTGATTGTGACATGGACTCAAACAAAAGACCAATAATGATTCTGGTGCAGGACTAGGCAATGTTTTGTTCTCTTATATATTGGGTCTCTGTGAGTTGGAACCACACAATGACACCTAACAGCTATAAATACAGGAACATGGCAGGGAAAGTGAGTAGGGAAGTGGAAAGTTAGTAACAATGAGTACAAGGAAGAAGAAATGTCTTAAAACTTATTGTGGCAATGACACAACTCTTTAAGAAATTAATAATTTTGGGAGGTCTCTTACAAATCTTATAACAATATATCATTCACTAGTATTAAGCATACTTGTACATATGTTGCCATCAACATTTCCAAAACCGTTCCTTTCTACTTCAACCCTTGGAATCAGCTCCTCTTTTTTTCCCGACCGACCAACCAACCCTCTCACCCTGTGATTCCTTGATCGATAACATATTACTGTTGTTTTGTGTCTTACACTCTCCGTTGTCTCCCTTTCTGTTATTTATCCCCTGGGAATGTATATATATCCAATCTTGTGATGAGTTCCTCCTTTTCCCCCCTCACCCCTGCCCCCACCATCCCTTTACCCTCATGATATTGATATCCCCATTACTTTTCCTGAAGGTTTCATCTATACTAAATTCCACATGTCAACAGCTCTTATCTGTACCAATGTGTGTACTCTGGTCTAACTGCTGTTGTAAAATAGAACTGAGTCATGGTAGTTGGCAGGAAAGATGTATTCAGGAACCAGAGGAAATACGTGTGCTTCATTAGTGCTATAATGCATGCTGGTTGAATTGTCCCTTTCTTCTATCCCATCTGTGGGGGGATGTCCAATCTTTTACAGAGGGTTTTGGGTCTCCACTCCAATCCACATCTTTCTCATTGATATAATTGTTTGGGGTGTTTTGATACCTGAAACCTGACCCTGTGGAGACCCTATGAGCACAGAGGTGGTGTGCTTCTTCCATGTTGGTTTATTTGGTTTCTTCCCTAACAGATGGCTGCTTCTTCAGTTTTAAGACCCCCAATGCTGCATCTTTGGATGGCCAAGCACCCTCCGCTTTCTTCACCACATTTGATTATGCACTCATTTTGTCTTCAGCAATGGCGTCAGGAAGGTGAGTAGCAAAGGGTGTCAGATTATTAGAGCAAAGTGTTCTTGTGTTAAGGGAGGCACAAAGTTTGTCTTATTACTTAATGCATATATGTGTGTGTGTATATATACATTGGCCTCTGTCCCTTTTATTATAAAGTAATGTATTTACATATACACTTGCCTATAGCTGTATTTCTATAAATAGCTTTTGACTCCTACTTCTTTCCTCTATTTCTTTTCACCTTCCTCCTATCCCCCTATCATGTTCACCCTCCATTTGTCCCTCAGTGTTTCCTCTGGGATACACTGGGCTTGATTAAACCCCACCAGGCATTATACGCTCTCCTCACCATCAATTTTGCATCTCTTGCTTACAAATGTTTTGAACACCATTCTACTAAGGAAATGTACATGAATTCTATGTAAATGAACTATTTTGTTCCTAAAGATTTAGGGCCTCCCCATACTACTGGACCTTGAAGGGGATCCAACTCTCAAAAGTGAGCCCCTCAAATGACCCATCAGATCTCATCCGCTAGGGCTGCTACTGTCTCTGCGACAAAGCAGGGGAATCAGGAGGACTTCCAGCAAAATTCTACAAGGTGCTCAGACCACCTGGGTTGGGGAGGCCTGTTCAGCGAAGTCCAACAAGACCCCTTTCCCACTTTGGATCCCTCAGTATCCGAGTCAGCCTCAGATGTCCTTTGACACAAATATCACCTGTATGGATGTCTATCTCTAAGCTTCCATATGCTAGACAGGCTGCCAGGAGAGACTAGTCCCTGAAAAAGAAAGGCCTGCTTGGTAAAGCAGAGGAGCAATGAAAGCGAGGAAAGCACTTAGTGAGAAGGATCGATGCCTGGCTGGTCCAAAGGATGAAAGAATCAAAAGAATCCTGAGGACGGTGCAGGACCGAGCAGTGTCTCATTCTATTGTAAATGGGGTCACTCTGATTTGGAAATGACCCAATAGTCCCCACCAAGAGCCCTAATTAGATTTGGGGAGAACCTTGGTCTAGCATAGTGTGAAACTCTGTTAGTCTCAAAACATGAGCCATATGCATAATACAATGACTATTTGTTCTTTGATCTGGAGAAGACCGGTGTGCGCAAGCAACTTGTATCGGTCACGTTGGGATGAAAATGCAAAAATAGGGCCTTTGATAACATTTCTTAAAACTTAGAGCCTCTGGTGGTCTTACCTAAAAACAAACAAAATAAAGGATGGGCGAAAAAGAAGAAGCTGAAATAAAATGAGAAGTGGCATGCGCATACATAACCTTCAGCTTTCTGACTCACCTGGAGAGGGCCTCTACCCACAATGCACTAAGTGGATGATTAAAAAGAAATGGGGGCTTAACTGAGGGGTAAGCGCGGGATCCCCAGAGCTTTGCCGTGCATTGAACCGTGCAGCTACAGCTGTCTCCACGCAAGCCCGACATTCTTTATTTATTTGTTATGAAATATTTATGGGTGTTATGAAAGGTTTAAAATAATGTGTCTGTCCCTTGCGTTCTGCGCCCCCCTCTCCTTCCCTCCTGCCCCGGCACCCTGTTCTCTAATGCATAAATAATTCCGGGCGGACAGGACGGTGGCACCGCCTATTACTGGGGCTATCTGCTGTTTCACATTTTGTCTGCCTGAGAGAAAATATCATTCCTAGTAATTTTCTACACTTATACAATCGCCGTTGACAGTAAATAATTGATGTATGAATTTAGGACTAAACTCCAACACAATATGACTTTATGTCAGGGGCTACTCCCAGCAGATTTTGAGCTAAATCATCTTGCAAAATGGGTTCTTTCAGAGAGAGGGAAGGAGGAGGGGGGCTTTTTGGAATTATTTTAATGGAAAAGCTGAGACCTCTCTCAAGCCCTTCTGCTGATGAGGGCTTGCTTTGCATGACTGGTAATAAAAGTCAGCCATCTACCCATTACGAGATTGGAAATGTTTCCTTTCGGTTCACAAATGGATTTCACCGCCCCCACCCCACCCCGACTGACACAAGCTGTTTCTGTGTTGTACATGCGCTTCTTCTCTTCTTTCTTCCTCTATTTCTCTCCACTGCCCCCTCCAGTCCCACACTCCTCACCCCCACCCCCACTGTCCCTTTTCTCTCTCTCTTTCTTTCTCTCTCTCTCTCTGTGTGTGTGTGTGTGTGTGTGTGTGATTGCATTTGTGTGTGGTAGGCTGCCCTCTGCTTTTCATTTTAGTATCTCCCAGGGAAAAGTGCAATGAGGATTTAAATCAGAAGCTGGGAAGATTTGCAACTTACAGACACAGAAGTAGCAGCAAGGCTTCAAATAAAAGACTACACTTTTCCACCCCTCCCTGCAATTACGCTCTTTTTCATTACGAAAAGAAAATGGTTACTCCTGATCAGGAGAGGGTAGAAGAGGAGTCAGGAAAGAGTAGAAAGCTGGCTCAGTCAGTAGAAAAGCAGGGCTTCCTATCTTCAGAGCTTCTGTGGGAGATCAAAGAAAAAAATTAGGTGAAAAACTCTCTGAGTGAAATTCTTGACTTGTTTCACTGTAGCTGAGGGTAACAGAGATTTGAAATGATCACAAATCTTTCTTGAGCGGTTTTTGCTTCTGCTGAATCAAAGACACAGTGGATCATTGAGAGCAAGCCAGGAAGGGCCAGTCATTTGGGACTGAACCTTATCTTTTAGAGTTGTCTTTTCTAACAATCTCATTGACACAAAATTTCCTCTAGTTGTTTGGTTCTTCATTTATTTATGCTCATCATAGCCTTTGAAAATAGCCAGCCCTTTTATAGATGCTATGTTTAATTAAAAGTACAGGGAGCAAGTCAAACCCTCCTGAGAACCAGTCGTAGGACACAGGCAAAATCTGTCTTCAAAGGCTTGAATGGAAAAATCTGTCTTTTTCCCAGATCTGTGCCTCTCTCTCTGCATCTGCCCGTATCTCCCAGTGACTCTCACTTCAAGGGACTCTGTGCTCTGCTTCCATTCCATAGGTGGCACTCATGTGTCTATGCACGAGGTCCTAAAAAAATTCCCGGGCCAAAAATTGGTTTGTGAAAATCTTTGCTCTCAAGAAAAGTGTATGAATTTCTCAAGAACATCATTTAAAAAATCTCAAATAAACTCACATAATGTGTACTTACTGTATGTCTTTGGTCATTTCAAGCATTCACATAGCTAGGTTGTTTAGTAGCACACTCTGGGACAAACCAAGAATATGTATTTATGTGCACATGTGTGTATCAGTGTGTGTGTGGGAGTATTTGTGTAGGCATGCATATATCCACATGAATATTTATAAGGTGAACATGTATATAAAAGTGCATGTATATGAATGTGTGTATGATTTTGCATGTGTGTTTATGTGTACACATGTATGCATATGCCTGTGTGTGCACATCCATGTGTCCCATGTACATGACTGTGATGTGTGCATATGAGTGCATAAATGTATGAGTAGGTACATGTGTCTTCATAGAGATGTCTGGATGTGTTCTGTGTGTATGTTTGTGCATCTCTGTTCATGTTTGTGTATATGTTCTATGTGTTCTATGTGTGTATATATGTGTATGACTGTATGAGGGTGTATAGATGCAAACATTTATTATTATGTGTATGTTTGTGGATGTATGTATTGTCTGTATGTGTTTGTGCATGTGCATACATTCATGAGCTTCAGTGTGTATGCAGACTGCACTTAATGTATACATGAGTGTGTGTGAGTATATAGTGCATATGCATATGAGTGTGCATGAATTTATTTACATGCATAGATGTTAATGTGTGTATGTTTGAGAATGGGTGTTTGTGCAAACATGTGTGCATGTGTGTATGCATGTGTGTATGAATATGCTGTGCTTGTGCCAGAGACAGCAGGCACCCAGGTGAAATCTCTCATTAAAGTGACCTGGCTAGAGCTCTTCCAAGATCGGAGCATTTCTGAGCAGCACTGGCCAGTCCTGGAGCATGATGTGCATTACAGGTCTCTTCCAGCATGTACGTGTGTCTATGGGTGAATGTGTGTCAATAAGGATATAACCAAAAGCCAGTGGATTGTGGCTGTCTGTAAGCATGTACAAACCTGTCCTGCACTTTGCATATGTCAAGGTGCACACTTACACAAGAATGCACACACATGTGCAGGTATGAACATGCCTTTACATGTGCCCATGTGGACTGACTTGTTATTTGATAATAGTTGTAGATGGCTAATGCATTCACTGTCATGAGTCCTACAACAATCTTCAGGTCAGACTTAGAAATAAGACCCAGATCATAGGGCTAAGGACTTCCTTGTGATGATCTGTCCAAACGCTTAACTTTGTAAATGAGGATTGGACAGTGTTGACTAGCTGGCATGTGGCAGCACACATGAAACATTTTGTACCACAGATTCTGAACCGTGATTCCTTAGGGATCAGTCAGATTTTCCCGTGAACCCAACTCCATATCCAGGAAAGTGAATCCAGGGTTCCTTGAGGCAGGTCCAACTGCAGGATCCCCACATGGCCGCCCTTCCTGGTCAGGATTTATGTGGAATGTCCACTCAGAATGTCCACCCTCAAGGGTCTGGAGCCTGCCTGGGCACTTTTTAGGGAGATCAATAGGGAACTTTCACTATTGATCTTGTCTCAAATATTGCCAACCTTGCAGAGACGGAGTTCACATGTGTAAGGCAGTGGAGTGGGTAGAGGGAAGGGGAGAAAGGTGTTTGATGACAGAGAGTCAGGAGGTATATGGAGGTGATGTTCCACTCTTTGTGGCCCTGTGGGTGAAAACAAAAGCAACGACAACCAAACTCACTGTTACTGAATTGATTCTAACTCGACAACCCTAAAGGACAGGCAGAAATGCTCCTGTGAGTTTCCAAGACACCTGCCGTGATCTTTCAAACACAAGTCTCCATGAGAAACCATGGGGGTCATTCTCTGTGCTCTTGGATTGGGCATCTAGGTCTGGAACATTGGTCTGCAAATCGACTTCTATGTAAAGCCTATGAACTTCGGTTCTTCTCTGCACACACGGAGTCACCTGGAGTCAGAATCAAATGAAAGGCAACTGTTTTTGTACAGTTGTTGCTTTGGGTTTATAGTGGACCCATATTCATACTGATGGATACAGATATCCAGAATAGCCAAAGAATTCTTAGAATACACACACACACACACACACAAAGACCACTTAATTTAGGGACATTTAAAATCTTGAATATAGATTTCTAAAATAAAAGGATGCCAAGAGCCACAAATGGATGCATTTGAATTGTGGTGCCAGAGAAGAGAATTGCAAGTACAATGGTTGCTAAAAGGACACTCCTGTCTGTCTTGCAAGAAGAAAGGCCAGACTTCTCTTATGTAAAAGCTTCCTCTTACATACGTTGAACATGCTGTCAGGATAGACCAGATCATGGAGAAGATGCCCTTTGATAAAGTGGCAGGGCAAGAAAAAGAGGAGTTCCCTCGATGAGATGAACTGACACAGTGGCTGTGTCCATGGACTCAGGCACAGGAACAGTGGTGAGGTTGGCACAAGACCATGCCAGGGTCACATTGTTTAGAGTCAATTCCCTGGCACCTTGGAATGACGTGGAGCAATCAGAACCCTCCGACCCTACTGATGAGAAAGTGAAATGGTGGTGTCATTGGAAAACAGCGTGGCAATCCATCAAGTGTTTAAGTGCACCTCCCCCCTGATGCAGTAATAACACACCTAGGTATTGACACAGCTGGATTTTAAATATGCTCTATAAAAGGTCCTGGTGTCACAAAGGGTTAGGGTTCAGCGATACCAGCCCCTCAAGGGAGAATGATGAGGTTTTCCGTTTCCATGCAGAGGGACTGCCTCAAGAAGACACAGGGACAGGCCCCCCCTCCACAAATCAGACCCACTTCATGCCAGCAATCTATCTCTCTACATATTTACCCCCAAACTTACACACAAATGTTTATAGCAGCACTATCTATAACAATCAAAAGGAGAGAACAACCCAAGTGACTGTCAATAGATGGGTGAGTATACCTAATATTATGTATGATCTACAGCATGTTTGGTAAGGGAGAGGGCAGCGAAAAGAGGAGGGTCTCCAGGAGATGGAGGGATAAGGTGGCAGCAACCATGGAGTCAAGCAGAGGAATGCCTGTGCAGAAGAGTGCATGGCCAGGAAGGGTTTAGGTCACTTGTAAGTGTCATCTAACAATATATATGTATGCATATCCATCTATGTAACTATGTATAATGGACTATTATTCAGTCATAAAAAGATGGTAGTTCTGCTACATCTTGTGCCTTGGATGGCCTTGGCAGACATTATGCTAAGAGAAGGATCCCATAAAGGCCACACACTCTAGGATCCCATTGAAATGAAAGGCACAAAACATGAAAATCCACAGAGAGGGGAAACAGCTGGGTTGCCAGGGGCAGGGCTCTGGGCTGTGGGCGAATAGGGGGGAAGTGAAACAGCATAGTAGTGGTTTAGAAGTGAAGCAGGCATCTTTACATTGACTGTGATTGGTGTCTGTTCTTTAAAGCCATCTAGTTTGTGTGCAGTCCTGGGACATGGGTTTACATGATCATTTGGGGAGCAAACTTGGAAAGCCACTTTTGAATGTCATAGTGGGTGGACCAATATGCAGTTCCTAGCTGAACTCAGAGAAAGTCTCAAACAAGGGAATTGCATGAGGCACCAAGAATCCTCAGAAGTGATGGAAAGAACTCATCCCAGGGCCTTACCCATTCCTTTTGCTGATGGGTGGATATATAATGCTTAAAGAGAAGATAAAATCATTGCCTCCAAGAGGCAATGAATTACCGATGGACACCACCCACTTTTAAACTAAGACCTTCATTCTCTGGCTTCACACCTCAACTATGCTGATGACACCTCACAGAAAGTAAGTAAAGAGAACCACAGAGGTCCTTCCCAGTGGGGGGATGGGGGTGGAGGGTGGAAGGAGGAACAATGTTGTGGCACATCTGAATCTCTGTTCCTTTGCTCTCACTCAGCCTAATTAACAAATGCAATTCAGTCACACGTGACTGCCGGGTGGCAGGCTCCGAATGGTGTCACTGGGGACCCTGGGAAAGCAATACCAAAGAAAGCACTGCTTATTGTTAATTCTTGAGAGAAGCAATTCAAACAGAAAATGTAATTAAACATCTGTAAATAGAACTCCAGAAAGCACTCCCTCTGGCACCTGTGTGCATCTCCCTGATATTTGCTTAACAAATTATCAAGTAGCCATTTCATAGATAGAGCAGCCTAACTCCTATACATCCAAATCTTGAAACCTGTGAGGCTGTCAATCATCCTGGTGCTGTGAATTTCTTGATGTGACTATTCTTTTTTTGTATCTCCCACCAAATGATGAGGTGAGATGAAGTAGAATAGATGCATGTCCTCTTTTTCTGAACCGTCTGGTCACAAAGAATGTACTGGTGGAGTGTGTGTGGAGGGGTGGGGGAGATGCTGGTCATATTATGTGATTTACGTTGTGAGTGTTCACAGGGCTAACTGTGATGGAAGAACTTGGAAATCCAACTAGAGGATTGACTGATGTGGCTACCCTATAGAGGTTAAAATGCTTCATCTCAGAATCTGGGTTGGGTGTTAGGAAGGTAATCTTCCTCCCACCAAGAAAAAGGAGTCACAAGTGGAGCATGTCGTATGACCCCTGAGATTCCAACATAGAGTGCCTTGTCGACTCAGGAGCTGTGTGTGACCAGAATGTGATGCCAGCGGAGACGACAGCCCTGAAAACTTAAGCCAGAGCTGTGGGTTTCTTGGGCCACAGAGGGAGGAAAGCATCATGATTTTTGGCCAGGAAACTAACTGCTGGAGGGTGATGTCTTCAGGCACACAACCGAGGGAGGTATATTTTCTGACCCACCCAAGTAGAGCTGAGCAGCTCCAGGTGAGAGCTGCCAGTGGAATGGACTGCTCTTAGAGCACTTATTGGCAGCAATAAGGGGCTTTGTCACATTGCCTGGGCTTGGCAGAGGCCAAGGTGCTATGTAATTGAGGAACTGAGGACCAGAGAGAGGTATGCCTGGGGGCAAAGCTGAGAAGAGGCCATCCTGAATCAGAAGCATTTCTGAATCTGAATCATAACTTCTTACCCAAACCAAATCCCTACCGTTGATTGGATTTCCATTCATAAAGACACCATATAAAGTTTCCAAGGCTATGATTTCTTACATGAACGGGTGTTACTGTGTTATTGTTACAGATTCTGACCCTCAGCGACTTGATACACAACAATATAAGATATTGCCCAGTCTTGTGCCACCCTCACATTTTTTCCTATGCTTAAGCTCATTGTTGTGGCCATTGAAACAATTGATGAGCCAATAACCCATGCCTTCTCTTGTGGAGTGGCTCCTGGTTTTGAACTTCTGACCTTGCAGTCTAATCCCATTGCACAGGGTCACCAAGAATCCTGTGTATCCTGTTAATTCCTCACTACTCTCCACAGTCAAGAGTAGGGTTGTGAGCTCTGTGTGACCATTACAGAGGATTAAGTAACCCAGTAGAAAGGTGGAGAGGATCATGGGAGGCTGGTGTCAGAATTAGTAGGAAATTAGAAGTGTGTGCCTGGCAGGGCAGGGGGAGAAATTATGGACTTCATCTCATAGAAATTGGCCTTTGGCTAATGTTGAATCTGCTTCTCCTTGCTACTTTGTGAAGTCACTGGTTAGGCACACAGTCCCTTATCCCCCTGGCCCCCTACATTTTTTTTTCATATTCCACCTGTGGCAAGACCAACTTTGGTATCATCCAGTAAAGTAACTAACTCGTGGTGTCTTTACCCCACTCCCACAGATGTCTTCCCACATGATACCATACAGAGAACACCTGGCAACATTATCATCAGTTTTAATTGAGAGATATATAGTTGTAAATTGCTGAAATGTTATATTTCATCGATTGTATGAATAATGATGAATAGTCATTGTATGAATTTTTTTAATCTCCACCTGGAAATTACACCATTATTAGTTACAGAGTTATAAATAACTGAAAATAAGCATCCTCTGGTGCTCCTTCTCTTACTTTATGTCTGCATTTTTAAACAAAAAAATGATTGATAAAGGTTTACAAATACTGATTTCCACAGCACTGTAACTTAAACACCAGCAAATGTGACCCAAGCCGTGACTATAACAATACAGGCAGAAATGAAAATAACAGCATGTCCTGGAGCTTTTGCAGGTAAAATCACGTGATTCAAAACAGCATTGCAATTGGATAATAATGACAGCGCTGACAGGACCACATAAGAAGGTTAAGATGCAAATTAGTACAGACTTTTCTTCTTGGAGGTACATTGATTTCTATTATGGGTGGTAAATTGATGCTTAAAATCTGGGCTTATGAAAAATGTTTTCTTTGTTTTAATTATTGGGCTATTTATCAACAATGAATTTCTCCACAACAATTTCATAGATAGACATTTTGATACCGCCCACCCTCTATGTCATCAGAGCTCCTCGAAATTGCCATTAAAACCAAATCCAACTGGACTCACTGCCATTGAGTAAATGATTAACCATGGTGATCTGAGAGGACAGTAGAGGGCTGCCCCTGTGGGTTTATGATATTGTAACTCTTTACAGGAATAGAAAAATGTATCTTTCTCCCATGGAGCAGCTGCTGGTTGAATGCTGGTCCTATCATTGGTCACTCAATGAGTAACCAAGAGACGGTATGTGTTAGTCCGGGTAGACTAGAGAAGCAAATACATAGACTCACACATGGATATAAGGGAATGGTTTATATGCAAAAGGAATGGAACACTGAAGATGCATCCCAACCCAGTCCAGTTCAAAGTCATAAGTCCTATATTAGCCCATATGCCCGATACTAGTCTATAATGTCTCTTTACGACTCATGAAGTCACAGGCCAGTGGGTGCAGAGTCCCAGCACTAGAAGGGGTCTCCCCATGGCTCCTTGCTTCCAGGGCTCAGAGTCCATCAACAGCATCCAGTGGTGGTAGAAGCAACTCATCGCTGGCAGGGGTCCCCATGTGGCCTTTCCAGTTTCAGAGGTCTGGCTGGCTCCATCAGGGCAAAGCTGTGTGGATTCTCCTCTGGCAACTTAGATGCCGCCGTCTTGTCTTGTCCATGATTAGTCATCTCTGAGACAAACTCCCAATAATTGGGCAAGATAGTTTCTCATCTTCATGAGGGAAATATCGCGAGATTTCCCAGAAGTCTCAGGAGAAAGTCATGCCCACACGGATACCTCATTGGCTACTCAAAGGCTATATCCAGATTAACAGGCTAGACTCCACCCCTACATTTCAATCATAAAATTAACATAAGCACATGACTGCCACAGGGTCAAATTGAAGCTTGGCTGTGACAGACTAGAAAGATGAAGAGGAGTGGTATGAAGCTTGGGTTTTATAGAATTCCTGAGTAGTATTGTTGACAATGAGAGAAGTATTTCACTCACTCACTGTCTAATCCACTCACTCACTCTTGATTCCAAATCACAGCTACAGGACAGAGTAGTACTCCTACTTTGGAATTCAATGCCTATGAATCTTTACTGAAAAGAAAACAAAACTTTCATATATTTCCAGAGGACTCTTTGGAAGTTAAGAATTGCATTCAGACCCTAACTCAAACATTCATGGTTCAAAGCCAACATCTGCTCTGGAGAGGAAAGGTATAGCAATTTGCTTCTGTAGTAATGGGTCACTTTGGAAGCCCTATATCGCAGGTCTAATCTGTCCTACAGGATTGCTGAGAGTCAGAATTCAGCTCAGTCAGAGCAGGCTTGTTTTATTTTTTAAATGTTATTCTTCAAGATGGAACTGGCATCTGCCATGTAAAGCAGTCTTGATGAAGTGGCAAACAAACTACTGTTGGCGCTCCAAATTAAAATGAGCATTTCAAATCATGTTGAGGTCCCTATATTCCCTTTGGTAAAAGACTACTCTGTAGAAGACTTGAGTTAAAAAAATAAGGATTTGGATTAGAAATAAGTCCCTAAAATAGGATACCTTTGAAGAGAAGAAAAGAATAGGAGTCAAGAGCTCCTATCAGGGTAGTGAAAGGAAAGAAGACAAGCACTCCAGGTAATCTTTGGCTAGCCTGCCACAGGTGACTTTGAGGATCACAGAGTTGATGGAATGTGAAACACAGGAATGTGACTGATAATGGCAATGTCATTTTAAAGGGAGACTTTTAGCTGAGGGATTATTTGAAGAAGATGAGGTATCAGAAAGCAAAGTACAAGAGGTAAACACAGATTTGGGATGAGCAGGTGGATTTTCTGTCCGGTAGACTGGTGGGTTATCTGTTGTATTGAGGATTAAGGTGTGTTGGACTCAAGCCATGGTATTTTCAATCACCTTATAAGAATGTGAAAGTGGGACATGGAATAAAGAAGATGGAAGAGGAATTGATGCATTTCAGTTATGATGCTGACAAGTAATATTGAAAGGACCATGGACGGTTAAAAAAAATAGTCAAATTTAGGGAGAAGTAAAGCCAAAAATTCCTTAGAACCAAGTATGGCAAGACTTCATCTTACATACTCTGGACATGTCATTAGGAGAGCTCAGCTTCAGAGAAGGACACCCTGCTTTGTATAGTGGCAATGAAAAGGAGGAAATCCCCTAACAAAAGGGATTGACACAGTGGTTACGAAGAGGGTCTAGAACACAAAAACAATTTTGAAGCAGCACTGATGAGTGTTTCCTCCTTTTGTGCAGAGGGTCACTAGGAATCAGAATCACTTCAATAGCATTTAACAACATCATCCATATATGAGCAAAATGACTGTGATCAAAGTTAGAAGAGGCAGTGTTGAGGAGGGTTCAGTCTGCCAATGCAGACTGTGTCAGGAAAAGGACTAATGAGTGTTGCCCATAAACTAACAAGAGTTCCACGGGAAGGATAATGGTCTGAATACATTTAAATCCCAATCCAGAAGAGACTCTGGACGTATTCTGGTGTGTCAGGCAGGGTTCTCTTAGAGAAAGAAAATTCAGGACACTGGTAATTATTTTTATATATTTATATATTGAGAAAGGTATATAAGATAAAAAGAGAAAAAGTTAACTATGAGACAATACAGATTGCTCAGTGAAACTCACTGGAGTCCTCTGTAGAGCAATCCAGGCTATTGGTTACAGGCAGCAAACGGCAGAGCAACAGTCACCAACTGTCACCAACTGTCACCAACTGTCAGCCAGATGACAGAGTCCAACAGTCCCCAGCTCAAGAGATATATATCTCAGGAGCGTGGCGAAGCAGGACTTGAAGGATCCTCAACTCACAGTAACACAGTCCACGATTAAGTGTCCCACGGGCAGTGTTGCTTGGAGGTCGAGGCACAGGAAGAACAAGGCAGCTCTCTGGTCTGAAGATCCGGAAGCAAGAGAGAGAGGGGGCGGGACCTGCGAAGCCCCTCCCACATCTGCCCCTCAACTCATCCTGCGCGCTCATTGGCTGTGCCGTCACAACAGATCCACCAATCTTCTGTGGCCATGTTGGCATAACAAACCTACCCATCACAATCCACCCCTTGCCAACATGGCACCTGTACACAATTTTTTACCCATATAGAATTTCTAGACATCAATGA
>PVJH01022557.1:0-25417 GCA_004026705.1 Nesogale talazaci
AAGAAAAATTAAGATGCACCCACACGCTGGAAGAACGAGGTGGGAAAACAAAGCTAATTGCTCTGTGACATTTAAATTAGTGAAATAAATTCTGTTTTCTACAACACAGCCCCACTCTATAAAAGAACAAATGCTACTTGATTATTTTTATTTAGTGTTTTTAGCCATCCATTTTACTTCATTAAACCACTGTGCTTAGAGGAACTGGGCAAGTTCAGATGAATGATGTGTAAGTAGCTGTCCTAAGAGAGGAGCCCTGTTCCTTTGGGAGAGCCAACCAGAGCGTTGTCTAACTGGACACCAACCTAAAGGGATCATCTCTCAATTGACCTGCCGGGTGCCCCTGGTTTCGGTCTGCTTCTCTTCATTCCCAGAATTTTCCGTGTCATTTACTTCTCCCACCATGACCACATGCTAGGGGGAAAGAGACTCCAAGCAGTTAACAACGTAATCGGACCATGATAAAACTCACTGCCAGCGAGCTGATGCACACTCAGAGGGAGCCCATAGGACAGGGTAGAACTATTCTTGTGAGTTTCTGAGACTGTCACTCTTTCTTCCTTCCTTTCTTTTATTAAATCATTTTATTGGGGGCATTTACAGCCCTAATAACAATCCATGCATCCATGTGTCAAGCACATTTGCACATATGTTGCTATCATCCTTTTAAAAACATTTTCTTTCTACTTGGGTCCTTGGTATCAGCTCCTCATTTTTTCCTTCCCTCCCTTCCCCTCCCTCCCTCTCTCCGTACCTCCCTCATGAACCGTTAATAATTTATAAATTATTTTCCTATCTTACACTATCCGCTGTCTCCCTTCACTCACATTTCTGCTGTATATCCCCCTGAGGGTAGGGTAGGCATGGAGTGGTTATACTTGCATCATGGCAATCGGTTCCCCCTTTCTCTGTCTCCCCTCACCCCACCCTAGCCTCATGGTATTGCTACTCTCATTATTGTTCCTGAGGGGCTTATCTGTCCTGGATTGCCTGTGTTTCCACAGACAATTCTGTGAGCATCACAGAATGCTGGATTGTTAGAGCAAAGTGTTCTCATGTTGAGGGAGTACGGGAGTGGAGGCCCAGGGAACATCTGATACCTTAATATTTAGCATATAATATATGTACAGAGATCTCTGTCCCCACTGTTACATATAAATACATTTAGAGATGTATGTGCCTGTATTTATACTTCTGTAAATGTCCTTTGCCTCCTAGTTGAGACTGTAGCTCTTTTCAGGAGCAGAAAGCCCCAAATTTCTCCCACAAAGCAGCTGGTGGTTTCAAACTGCAGACCTTGATTAGCAGGTCGATGGACAACCCCTTCATCACCAGGGTTCCCTCAGTTTACTATACTAGACTCATAAACCGGCAAAAGTCAGTGTTCTTAGCAAGGGTGAGTCAAAAAGTATTATGAGAAATCGCATAAGCTTTATTAAATGCGAAGCTAATGTTTCTGAACACATCTCCCTTCTCGAGCTGCACACCACCCACCGCCTCTCTGACCCTCTCTGAAGAATCCGGAATGTTTTGGTGTACAGCACCGCAAAACGGACGCTTGGGCATCCTGAAGGGACCCACCTGGCTTTCCTTCTCCCATGTTCGCTGAGTGTTAGAAATAAAAAAGAAGCACGAAGAGGTAAAAGCAGGCCTAGAAGGTGAGTGGGGCAAGCTTTCCCCAGGAAAGTCCCTGAGGGCAGCTCCTTGCTCCCCTCACAGAATAGGCAGGTGATTTTCATGATGGGTAAAGCTCCCAGGCTGATTCTCACCGATACAGTGTTCAATTCTTGGACGACTTGTGAACAGCCTCTGTTCTCGGAGGAAGTCTCTGATTGTCCCTTTGGAATTCCAAGGAACAGCCACCATAGGCTTCTGAATTAACTTTTCTGCTTAAAGGGAACTGGCCCAGCAGATCCTTTTGGAGGCCACTATTGGATTTGCCCCCTGACCCCCAATACCTTTGAAGGAACTCTAATGATAGTAAGACATGTGTGTTACTGAGCGATCTTGTCTGTATTTACCCACAGACTGTAGAAACAGGTTCAAGTACGGTTTTTGGAGAAGAAACCCATGAACAGGAACCCTCATAGCCATATTTTTTGACTTACCCTCATAATTTTAATTCTACCTGGATCTTTCTAAGACCACTTTTAACGTCTCTATTTTCACTGCAGAAAGTTAATTGTAAAATCTTTTCTAAGGGCTTTATTGCATATAAATAAAGGCATAGCGATTGTTGTCAACAAACAGAGGCCTATTATTAATATTAAAAACCAATTATTTGGAGGAAAAACATCCAGCCAGCTATAATCAGAGTCTCAGAAATTTATCACATACCCACAAAGGTTAAAGATATGTATGTGTGGACTAATTATCTGTGTTGCCATTCAACTCGGGAACAATGGAATAAGTCAATGTGTTCTTGCTTAATATGTTGTTTCTCCAATTTCAATTTTTCAACAGGGTTATGTTTACTAAGCTTGATACAGTTAATGCAAGTGATAAATGAGAACTGCATTGTATTGTCAAGAGTATATAACCCCCAAGGAATAAAGGCTTGATTCTGCTAATAACTATTTTATTTGTAAGTGGAGTTAATACAAATTTTTTTAATTTAAACATTTTACTTACCTAATACAGATACCAGGAGTCTTCCACTGAACTCCTAGAGACTGTGTGGACAGATGCATTTGAACAGCACACAGGTATTGCTACCATGGGCTGCGTTATGCGGAGCATATTGGGGGTGCAAATGCTTCCTGGTGGTTGACAATAAATAGAGCCCAGCAATTTCTGCCACGGTGACTACACAGCACAGCAAGCTTTAACACAGGAGAGAGGGGCTCTTGGGAGAAGAGGGCATGTATAGAGTGCAATCAGTTCTGGAACATGGCATCTCTCTTGCCTTGGCTTGGGCAAGGACAAGGGATATCCAAACTATTTCTGTCTTGTAAAAGCCTTGTAAAAGGACCTTTGCAGGAATACTCGTCAAGTTTATAGTACATGATGACATAAGTCAGAAGCATTTTTTAACAGTGTAATTGGCATCTAATTCACATATCATACGATTCAACAGTTCAGCCACATGAGGAAGAGAAGTACACTCATCCCCACAATCTAGTTTAGAACAGGTTCTTTGTTCATTGTTTTTAGCTTCCCATCTCCCCACAACCTCCTCTGCCACTCCCCAAGCCCCACGAACCCTCCTTTCAGTTACTGTCTCTATAGGTCTGCCCGTCCTGGATTCCTTAGACAGGAACGCAACTAGAGTGGTGTCCCAAGGAAAGAATATTTAACTCTGCCATCGGCATCACGTAGAAAGTACCCAGACTTACAGCCTTAACCTTCCACACCTATTTCCCTTTCTGTAAAATGAGCATGATGCCTGACTTCTGGAGTTCCGTAAGGGGTGGGAATGCTTAACTATTAATTGTCAAGGTTGACAGTTTGAGCCCAGTCACAGGCACCTGGAAAGATAGGCTTGAAGATAGATTTCTGAAAGGTCCTCGTCTTCCTGGCTGGCGAGGTGTCATAAGTGTGACCACTTTCAAACCTGCTTATTGTTGTTAGGTTTCTCCTAGTTGGGAAGTCAGAAGTCTCTCAGAAACGACAGAAAACTGGCCCTCTGTCACGAGCAATGGCAAATGCGTCTCCAGTGTCTTCTTAGTGGGCGCAGGTGCTCCAGGCCTCGCCAGCATCTTTCTTGTGCCTTTCTCTCGCTTTGAAAGTTTTGATGCTGACCTGCGCTGTCTGTTCCTAGCAGGGGGCAAGCTGGGGCTAAGGGAGGGCGTGCTAAGTTACTACATTAGGTGGCGTCAACTCTAGGAATGCCGCTAAAGCAGACACTGATGCTTGCGCTGTATTTTAAAGGGTAGAAAGAGCGTGAGAGGATGTGGGGCCAAGTCCAAAAAACACAACCAGAAGAAACGACCCCGGTCCCAGCTTCGCCTTTGACACCCACACGCATGAGTCCACGTAGAAGGGAGAAGGAGCAGGGAGGGCTGTTCTTTTCAAGAGGAGACTCCTCCCCAAGGGCATGGCGCTGGGAAACGGTACAACTGCAGGTTCCGGGCGAAAGTCAGCAGGCATCCACAAAATCAGCTTAGAGCTCTAGGCAGAAACGTGTCAGGACTTGGAAAAGGGAGCCGGATTTTCAAGTCTTCATCAAATGGCCCCCAAGTCACACACACAGAGCCAGCTAAAGATCTCTATGCTCATGGAAAGACCTCTTTGGTTGCTGCAGATGTGGTATTATGTGTACACAAACCAATATGCGCATACACACACACACACACACACACACACACACACACCTGGTTGCTGTTGGGTGTGAGCCAGAGGATGCCAATTCACAGTCACCGCCTGTGATAGGAGGGGAAGCACAGGGGTCCTGACAGCAAGGTTTTCAGGGGCCTGTTGGCCTTTCTCTTGTGTGGGTAGTAACTAATACATTTGTACTGAGATGTCTGAGTTTTAACTCCGGCTTTCCATGATGACCCAGAGATGGTTGATATGAAGAAATCAATATCCAGCTCTGATCATGAAGAGAGAAATAATGCGAGAATTCCCCCAGTTTGCACAGGGGCAAGGGGAAAAGAGAAGAGTATGCCTTATGTAGCAGAAGCCCCACGAGCTTCTGCGAAGCACTTTTCTCTGCAAACCCGATGACACTCGTTTCAAACGTGACCATCTTGTCGCCTGTCTCGGTAAGGAGAGAACACTCCTATCCTAAGAGAACAGAAAATGCCTCTCGCTGGTGCCCAGGAAGCCTGCCCCTCTTTCTTTTGAAAGATGTTTCTGACTATTGTTGTGGTTGTTTATTGTTGCTGATTTAAATAATGTTGCCCTTGTTAGTGTGACCAAATGCATAGAGACCCTCTGTACAAAAAAAAAGGAAACTGAGCCCAGTCCTGATGCCTCTTCACAATTGTTCTCATGCTTTAATAACCTCACTTGCTAATTAGGGCATTCATGGAAGGTGTGTGAGGAGCCCTGGGGGGGGAGGAGTGCTTGTAGGTTGGTCTGTAATCTGCATGGCCGGCAGTTCAGGACCACCAGCGTCTCTGCAAGAGAAGGACTGGGCTTTGTACTCCCCTGAGCAGCTGCAGTCTCAGAAACCCCACAGTGGGCTCTCTATGAGTCCGCGCCGAAAAGGAGTTGTTTTTCCATTTTATTGGTTTCTCTTGGTTCAGGCTTGTGCATGACACCCACTGCGCTTGGGTTGATTCTGGTGTCCATGACCCGAGAGGACAGAGCAGAACTTCCCCCTCAGGTTTCCAAGGCTGGAACTCCTTAAGCAAGCAGATGGCCATGCTTTTCTCCTGAGGAGTGGCTGGTGGAGTCAAACCGTGACCCTTTAGTGTGGAGAACCCATCTACCAACAGTTCCAAGCACGGCGCTGTTGGGGATCTTGCTTATAGATGACAGTGGGGTTTTATTCTCCGTGGAAGGACATTTTCCCTTTCCTTCGCATTTTCTTGGTGGCCCTGGGTGGCACCAACAGTTAGCCACTCAACTGTAACCACAAGACTGCAGGTTTGAACCCACCCAAAGGGCGCTGGGAAGGCAGAAAAGGCATTTTGTTTTGGAAAGGTATGACACTCAGGAAAGGCCTCTTCTGGAATTACTGGATGGCAGCTCATTTGGTTTGGGGTTGACTGGGCTTGTTTAAGGTGATAAAATATTCTGGAAGTTCTCAATTCCTCTGCCCCCCCCCCCCACACACACATTGTCCTGATAATAACGGAAACTTCACATTCTATGAGTTTTTCCATAACCTTTCTTTTCACCCTCAAACTCTGGAATGGAATTGCTTTATGACTAAAATTCAGCATGCTAGAACAGACTAGAGTGTGCAAATAATACTTTATGTAAGCTGAAAACAAGTTTAACTGCCAGTAAATTAAACTGGATTATATAGAGAGTTAACAAAAATATTCTGGACCTAAAGAAAAGCAGTCTTTGAAACTACTATAACCATGTTAAGCTGAGATGCTCAAATATATTTCACACAAATGTCTCATGTCCACCCAGATGCTTTTTTCTGCTAAATCCTTCCATTAATATTAATTTTATATCAGAAATAGCTTCAGCATTTCTCATCTTGAAAGTTATCTTTTGAGCAGATGACATGAATTATTAAAAATAAATTTCATGGACTAGGAACTTAAATAGAATATTATATGTGTGTGTTTAACAAAGTAATTCTTTGGAATTCTAGTTTCTCCTCTACCATCACTAAGTCCATTCTATAATGAATGCTGAAAATATGAATAAGCTAAAGAGTCTAACAAATATAACCCTCCCCGCCCCGCCCCCCCTGTTTGCTCATGTATAACTCACCTTATGGTCACCCCTAGCTTGTCTGTCAGTTGGTCATTCTGTGGTGGCCTGCGTGTTGCCATGATGCTGCAGACAGTGTCACTGGTATATTAAAGACCCGCAGTGGCACTCAAGGTGCCCAGGTTTAAGTGGAACTTCCAAACTAAGAACACACTCTGAAGAAGGACGAGGCTGTCCACGTCTGAGGCCTTATCCACTGAAACCTTATGAAGAGCAGCAGAGGATTGATAGACACAGTGCCCGAAGACGAGCTCCGTGGGCTGGAAGGCACTCCAAGTGTGACGGTGGAAGGACTGCCTTCTCCAAAGACACTTGACCATAATGAGGGGAAGGGAGTCAAGCCCTGGGGCCCCCTTTTGCGGATGGGGCAAGACTCGAAATGAGAAGAAACAGCTGCAAACATCCATTAGCCATCAAAACATGCAATCTATCCGGAGCTAATCTAGGAAAACTGGAAGTAGTCAAAATGAAATGGAATGTGTAGCGATCAATATCCCAGACAGTAGAGAGCAGACATGTACCGGAACGAGCCGCTTTGAGTCAGACAATCATATAGTTTACTAGATGGGGCAGGGAGCATTCAAGAGGAATGATGTTGCATTCATCATTAAAAACAACATCTTATGAATGTCTTGAAGTACTGTGCTATCTGTGATGGAATAGTATCAATATACCTACAATGGAGTTCAATTAACACAGCTGTTATTCAGATTTAAGCACCAACCACTAAAGCTAGTGATTAAGACATTGACGAACTCTACCAATTTCTCCAGGAGGAAATGGATCAAATATGCAATCAAGATGCATTGGTAATTAATGATTATTGGAATGCCAAAGCTGTAAATATGACCTGGGTGGTAGAAGTGAAGCTAGAGACCACATGATGTGATTTTGCAAGAACAATGACTTGTTTGTTACACATATTCAACACTATAAACAGCAACTGCACAGCCCGACCTCCCCAGATGGGATACACAGGAAACCAATGGACTAGAACTGTGTGAAGAGACGATGGAGAAGTTCAAGATCGCTAACCAACATAAAGCCAGGGGCTGAATAGGGAATAGACATTCGGCTCTTGTAGAAGTGGAAGAAAATTAAACAAGTCATTGAGAGCCAAATGACAATCTTGAGCCTGTCACACGGGAATTTCCAGCACATCTCAAAAACACATTTGACACATTGAACCCTAATGACAGAGGACTTGACCCACTGTGAGATGTCAGCAAGGACCCCCCTCCACAAAGGAGAAAGAAGTCCTTAAAGAGGCAAGAAAGAAAAGATCAAGGGGCTGAGCCCCGGGGGTGTAGTGGTTGTGTGTAGGACTATAGCCCACTGGGTTGGTGGTTCAAATTCAGCAGCAGCTCTCCAGGAGCAAGGCTGGGCCTCCCACTCCCACCAGAGGGCAGTGATGCCAAGAAGAAAGAAAGAAAGAAAGAAAGAAAGAAAGAAAGAAAGAAAGAAAGAAAGAAAGAATCAAAATGGATATCAGAGCAGGTCCCGGGGCCGAAGTGGAGGGAGGAAGCTTTGAGAGTGATGAGGGCAACAAGTGTGCAAATGTGGCCTGCATACAATTGATTTATGTATGGATTGTGATGGGACTTGTATAAACCCCCAATAAAGTGATTTATAAAAAAAATTTTTAATAGAGGGGGAAAGAGGAGCTTATACCAAGGGCTCAAGTAGAAAATATTTGGAAATGAAGGTGGCAACATGTATACAAATATGTTTGATACAAATGATGTGTGGAATGTTATAAGAGCTATACGAGCCCCTAATAAAATCTTTGAAAAAACTGCAAAAAAAATGGACATCAGAAGAGATGATAAAATATTATAATGAAGTGTTCAAAGACCTGGAGGTAGAATGCCAAAAAAAAAGGAAGAATACACTCAGCGTATCACAATTGAAAGAAACTGAAGAAAAAAAATGCAGGTCTCCAGTTGGAATATCAAAGAATTCTAAGAACAAAGTATTAAACAATGCAAAAAGCATCAAAGAAGTTGAAAAGAACACACAGAATCACTGTTCCAAAAAGAACTAGTCAACATCCGAGCATTCCAAGAGGTTGCATATGAGCAAGAATCAATGGTTCTGAAAGAAAAAGTTTAAGCTTTACTGAAGGCATTAGCCCAAAGCACCAGGAATTGATGTAATACCAATGAAAACGTTTCAATGAGCTGATGAAGCCCAGGAAACACTCTCTCCTCTATGCCAAGAGACTTGGAAGACAGCTACCTGGCAAGCTAACTGGAAGAGACCTCGGATTCTGCCCATTCCAAAGAAAGGTGATGCAACAGGACGCAGAAAGTATACAACAGTGTCATTAATATCACTTGCAAATAAAGACCCACTGAAGCCCATTCAACCACGGTTGCAGCAGTACATCAACAAATTGCTGCCAGAATTCAAGTCACATTCAGAAGAGGACTTGGCACAAGGACATTGCTGACATCAGATGGATCTTGGCTGAAAGCAGAGGGGGAAAAAAGATGCTTACTTGTGTTTTATTGATTTAAAAAGATATTTCACTGTGTGAATCATCCCAAACTATGGGTTACATGGAGAAGAATGGACATAGACATGGACCAAGAGGTAGTCGTATGGACAGCACAAGTACAGGGTTTAAAATCAGCAGAGCTGTGTGTTTCATTTAACAGTACTTACTCAATCTGTATGCTCAGCAAATAATCTGACGACCTGGGCCATATGAAAAAGAGCGTGGCATCAGGTTTGGAGCAAGTTTTATTAACAATCTGTGATAAACAGATGACACAAGTTTGCTTGCTGAAAGCAAGAAGAACTTGGAGTGCTTCAGATGAAGATCAAGGGCTACAGTTTTCAGTGTGGATTACAATTCAATGTAAAGAAAACCAAAGTCCTCCTAACAAGATCACCAGGTAATATTTAGTAGGAAAGAGAGAAGTTGTCATATATTTCTTTTTGCTTACTTCCACAGATAAGACTCATGAAAGCAACAGTCAGGAGATCAAACGAGTGTTTTGGGAAAATCTGCTGCACAAGATCTCCTCGATGAGCAGGGCTATCATTTGGTGGCTAAAGCATACCCGGCCTTACGTATTTTCAGTCACCTCCCATGCATGTGGCATTTGGACCATGAAGAAGGAAGACAACAAATTGGTACATTTGAATTATGGAGGTTTAAAAAAATTACAGTGTTAGAGAAAGATATTGACAATCCCATGGACTGCCAGAAGAACACCAAAGCTATCTTGGAAGAAGCACAAGCAGAATGCTCCTTAGAAGCAAAGCCAGTAAGACTTCATCTCCTGTACTTCGGGCATGTTATCAGGAAAAGGGCACAGCGTTTGGTAGCAAGTCATCGAAAGAGAGGCAGGCCTTCCAGGAGATGAATGAGACATGAACTTCAGCAGTGGACTCAACACTAACGATGTTTGTGTGGATAGTGGTGGGCCAGGTCATGTTTGGTTCTCCTCTACTATGTCACTGACTGGAGTTGAGCGGACAGTACTTATCAAGAATAACCACAGCACCTGCCTCTGTTAGCGCCTATTGAGGCCTTTATGTGTACATACTGTCTTGCAAAAAACATCCCTAGACATATTGGCAAGTTACAGAAATGTAAATACTGTGCAGAGAGTTATGGAGAATAGTCCACTGGGTGCCGAGAACCACCGTGTTCACCCTGAGTCCGTTGGGCAGAGGTGCAGACACTGTAAGTTAAGCGCCTTCCTTATGACTCTGCCCTCCCTGTGAACTGCCTTAAGAGCCCTGGTGGCATAGCACTTACCTACTGGACTGCTAAGCCCATTGCCAGCGGTTTAAAACCACCAGCTGCTCCATGGAGAAAGAGGCTCTCTAAGCTGGTAGCGAGTTTCAGTTTCAGAAATCCACAGGGGCCATTCTAGCCTACCCTAAAGGTCACCAGGAGTCAGAATTGACACACTGTCTGTAAGGTTAGCTTTTCTTTTTTTTAATTTTTATTTTTTATGAAATGCTTTGCATTTTTTGCCTTAAGGGCCATATGCCTTTCATATATTCTTATAATGTCAGAATGGACTCGATGGCAGAAAGCTAAACGTTATTTGAGGAACCCCAGTACTTCTTATGGTTGGGCTACGAACCATGAGGACGGCGGTTTGAATTCTCTAGCTGCTTGTTGGGGGAAAACTGAGGCTTTCTGTTCCCAGGAAGAGATAGAGCAGGGGTGCTCACACTTTTTCTGCATGCGAGCTACTTGTAAAATGATCAAGTTAAAATGATCTACCAGCTACAAAAATGCACACGTACATTTATTTTTATTGATCGCTTACATTTATTCATAAATGCATTGAGAATTCTTTATATGTACGTGTGTTTATGTACCTTGCATCGCCCCATGAGTCCATATTGCACAACACAACACAATTAACCTTTCATTTTTTGTCGTGGTCTGAGTTAACACTGATGACTTGAGTGGAATGGAACGAGCCAGGGATGCATTGTCCGGACAGCAGCTGCTGACCGCCAGCCTCAAGCACACTTCCAAATGGTCATCAGTCGTGGTGGAACGGTACTTGGACTTGATGATCTTCATGTGGGAAAAGGCTGACTCACATCAATAAATAGAGCCGAATAATGCAGTCAAGGAGGTAGCACATCTTCTCATGTTTGGGTACTTTCCCTCTGCTAGTAAGTTCCAGAACTGTTCATGTGCTCTGGACTTCCACTGACCGTCGACTTGTACTGTCAAAATCTCCCATTCCACATGAAAGTGATAGGGTTTTGTCTTCCTACTTCGTTGAGCAACTCCACTCATTTTAATGTCCTTTCTTACATTTAAGAAAAAAACAAACCAAGGTCTAAAAATCAGTGATAACTTAGCTTGTCAGTTTTGCTGTACTTAACGCAGTTGTTTGCGCATGTGTTTGACACCGAAGATGGCATCTAATTGGCTGAGCTGTATATCAGTTAAGTGACGGGATTGATGATAGGCTTATGTCTATTTTTTTTAATGCCATGTGATCTACCCACACTACATTTGTGATCAACTAGTAGATGGTGATTGATGTATTATGCCCCCGATTTTGAGGCTTGGAAACCCAAGGGGATAGCTCTGCTCTGGCCTATAGGGTCCCTGTGAGTGGGAAGAGCCTCGATGATTGTAAAAAAATGAAACTTTATCTTGCTCCCAAAAGTGAACAAACCACCCTGAAATCTTTGGAAGTGTTTTGCATCCTTATAGTTCATCTTCTAAAATTAACTCATTGCTTCTTGATTATTATCATTTTTCATTCTCCCACCTGCCTCCCTTTAGATCTCTTGCTCTGGTAGTTACTTAATCTGGTGTCAACTTGAGACTACAAAGAATGAAGGGGTAAAATTTAGCCTGTCAATCAAGTCTCAGCTTGATGAACTCGCTTGGAGGCACTAGGGAGATAACTAGCCCACCGAAGGCCAGACCCACACTCTCTGCTTTGTCTTCCTGTTGACAAGACACACGGAGCTATGTTGATGGAACCAGAATCCTACAGCTGGAGGGACCACGTGGACACGCATGCCAGCACCGAGATGCCTCCACCGTCAATGAATCCACAAGACTTTCCATCCATTGGCCTGTGATTTCCCGTTGCATGTGTGGCATGAGTCTGAAGAGTAATTTATAGACTGGTATCAGACATATGGGCTAATATCAGACTTATGAACTTGAACTGGACTGGGCTGGAATGTTGTCTTAATATGCCATTACTCTTTGATACAAAACTCTCTTACACACATTGGAATCTTTCTGGATTTGTTTCTCTAGTCTACTCAGACTAACACACTTGTATGCATTGCTATTTTTCCAAGCAATGCCATAGGAGGGGTAATAGGACAGGGAAAAGAGAGTGCCAAACTCCAAAAGGCAGAGAACCTGGCTTTATTATTATACTTTCCTATGTTGTTCAAACAGACCGAGATATCCAGCCAGACAAGCCCTGTGGCTAATATTATATTTGAAATGAAAAGTTCCCAAGGTCTTCAAAATTTGCCTTTTCAAAGGCCATCTTCTTGAATTTCTATATTTTAGAAATAATCTTCGGGCAATTCATGTCAAATCGGCTCTGTAAATTCCAGCAAGATATTGAGTCATCACCTGAGGTTTTATTCTGTCGACTTCCCTTGCTTCCCCCTAGCCAAAAAGATAAGCCACATTTTAAAAGCATACAATTAGCCCACCCCACTTCAACTTAAAGATATTTGGTACCCAGGGAGATAGGACCCCTGGTGAAAGAGGCACAGAACAGGAAAAAGCATACATGGCCACAGACTTAAAGAGGAAAACACCTACATTAACTATGACCCTAAAGCAGCAAAACATGTGCAGTTTAATGGGTAGCCTAGGCAATTCCTGGAAGCTTTAGCTATTTCCGAACTAACCCCAAAGTGATTTGCTCAAAATGATTCCTACAGGCCCATCTTTAGAGGACACAGACTCATCTTTCTCCCATTTCAAAACACACACACACAAAACTGATAGGTTTGAACTGTTGACCAAATATAGCAGTCCAGATGTATCCAATGGCATCATCAGGGCTCCTTGAAAATCACCAGGGGCCTGTGACACCGTCCTGTGTCTGCAGCAACAGAGGGCTGGCGCGCAAACCAGAAAGCTGGAGAAGAGAAATGCTCTTTGGTCTCCATGTAACTACAGACTCCCGAGTCAGTGAAGTCACTGAACATGTGTGCCTCTTAGTTTTGCCTTTTTCTGATCTTCTTTGGTTCTTGCATGGATTTAAAATTAAAATAAAAATCAAGTCCACTGAGCATTTCTTGTCAGGAAGGAGAGGAAAGACCTATTCCTATTGCCTGCTACCACCTTAAGCCTCTCTGTCACCTAGATTTTGGAAAATCATATAGTTCATACATGGCTCAATTCCAGGGTAGAGTGCAGAGGGGAGGGTCGAAGGGTGCTGCCATAGAGGACGGAGCACTGGGTTAAGGATCAGGTCCTGGTCTCAGCTCCAAAAGGTACAAGTCATGTGAACATGGATGGTCCCCTCTTTGATTTGGAACCCAGCTTCTTTCTCCATCAAATGGAGGAGTCAGGTCTGCTGACCTCCCCAAAAAGTTCAATAAATTCAATAAGAGCATGCCAGCATACACATTATTAAATTGTAACTCATTGTAAGGCTTAATAACCTGCTCTCTGCATACACAAGCTCCTAATAAGATAGAAGATGCAGTTCCTGCCCCAGAGAATTCCTGATTCAATCATTACTAATGAAGAGCTGCAGGTTCCCATTAGACCACAAGCAGAAAATGCGCTTGCAAAATCATCGGCTTTATTTTAACAAGCCCAACATTTTATATTAATCAAACTGTGTATATTAATTTGTTTTCCCTCTTGGTGAAGCATTTATAGTATGTCAAAGACACAGTATTGCTTAGATGTTCAAAAATAAATGACAAGCACCATTGCTGACAACATTGATCTTTTTTAAAGAAGGAAAAAGAAGACTACTTAATAGTTGTAAGGGCTTGCTTTCAGTTTTACTTTGTTTTGTTTTTTGCACAATTATGAAGATCACTTTTATGCCTATATTTTTTAGGAGAAATTCTGATCTGCCAGAATAAAATTGAACCTTTACTAAATTTTATTCTTTTTTTTTCTGCATCACTGCCCTGGCGGGAGTAGGAAGCCCAGCCTTGCTCCTGGAGAGCTGCTGCTGGATTTGAACCATCAACCCTGTGGGCCGCAGTCCCGCACAAAACCACTGTGCCACCGGGGCTCCGCTAAATTTCATTCTCTTTTTTTGTTTGTTTTTGTTTTTTTGGGGAGGCATCACTGCCCTCAGGTGGTGGGAGTAGGAGGCCCAGCCTTTGTTCCTGTGGAGCTTGAATCAAACCTCCATCCCAGTGGGCCGCAGTCCCACGCACAACCACCACTACGCCACCAGGCTCAGCCCTAAATTTTATTCTCATAGTCAGAAAATAGCTCTATATACTTTATGAACTGACTCATTTATAGATAACATCTATTATTGAATAATTTATAGTAAGGAGTTTTGTACACATCTTTCTAAAAGGAGCCCAAATAAACAACAAAATGGGGATAAGAGGAAGAGGAGCAGCAGCACATACTAAAAGCTGTACATTCTCGTAAGTTTTTTGCAAGACTAAGTTGTTCGTGATTAATAAATTGCTAAGTAGCACAGGAAAGAAAGAAAGGAATAAGGGGGGAGAGAAGGGAGAAGAGAAAGGCGGCAAGGAGGACAGGGGAGAGGAAGGCAGAGGGAAATGGGAAGGAAGGGAAGGGGGAAGGTGATAGGAGGATTGGAGGGAAAGAAAAAAAAGGAAGAAAGAAAAAGAGTAGACAATGCTAAATTGTGCTGAATTTTAGAATTTGGTAAACTAGATGACTACTGCAGCAGGAACTCATTGATTTCCATCCTATCAAATTTGTTCAGCAAGGAAGCAATGACTTTTTTATTTCAATCCTTACTCCAGTTCTGCAACAGAAATCTTAATTTTTCCAACGTCTTCCTTACTTTTGGATAATGATTAGTCTAGACATAATGATGAAACCCAAGATGAAATATAAGTAGACCTTTGCTGACAAGGCATCCAGGAGAGCTTTGGATGTCCTGTATTACAAAGGTACACACTGGTTATACGGGTGCCAAGGCAAGTCAATGAGGGAATGAAATCCTTTCAAACAAATCATGCTGAATGACAATATCTGTATGGTGAAAAAATGAACACTGGCCCTAACAACCTCAGACTATATACACACACACAAAAATAAGTTCAACTGTATCACAGATCTAAATATAAAATTATAAGACTTCTAGAAGAAAGCCTAAAAGAAAATCTTTGTGACGTTAGGGTGAACAAAGTTCCTTTGATAGGAACACTCAAACATGGGTCATACAAGTAAAAATGGGAAATTAGACTTCAAAGAGCACATACGAGTGGTCAATCCGCACAGGAAAAGATGCTTGACATTATTAGTCACGGAAAGAAACCCACTGTCACTCAGTCCATTCCAACTCATAGGGGCCCTCGAGTGGATGTTGGAGACTAAAGGTGACTGGAGCAGATAGCAGCGACCTTCTCCCTTGGAGTTGCTGGTGGGTTTGAAATAACAACCGTGTAGTTGATTGTCCAAGGCTTACCTGACAGTGTCACCAGGGCTCCATGACTAGTCATTTTTATTATAAATCCCTAAGTCACTTCCTACTTACAGTGACCCTGTGTACAACACGCTAAAACACTGCCCAGTATGGGACTGTACTCACAATTGTTATGTTTGAGCCCATTGTTGCAGCTGGTATGTCGATTCGTTCTAGCAAGGGCCATCCTCTTTTTTACTGCCCCGCTACCTTACCAAACATGATGCCCTTCTCCAGGGACTGGTCTCTACTGACCACATGACCAAAGTACGTAAGACGAAGTCTTGCCATCCTTGTCTCTGAGGAGGATTCTGGCGATATTTCTTCCCAGATTTGCCGATGCTTTTGACAGTTTCATGGTACTTTCAATGTTTTCCAGCAGTACCATAATTCCAATGCCTCAATTCTTCAGCCGTCTTCCTTATTCAATGTTCACGTGCATATGAGGTGGTTGAAAATACCATGGTTTGGGGCTGGCTCATCTGAACCCTCAAAATGACACCTGTGCTGGAAGCCAGGGACTAGAGAGAGCCATGCCCGCGAGGTTGCCGATGAAAGAGCTCCATCCTTCACATTTTGTCACCTGCTAGCTTCCTAATAGCCCTCAGAATTGTGAGTGCTGCCTGCGAGTTCATTGTGGCCGGTGCACTGAGTGAGCCAACTCAGCAAAGAAGTAGAGTGTGTGGGAGAGCTCGTTGGTGTCAGCAAAGACGGATGGAGCGTGTAGGCGTCTCTGACGTGTACTGGTCCCAAGGAGTTTCAAGCTCATGTGGAACTGGATTCTCCTCGTTTGTGTAGTTGCAGGAGGTCATATGGGGTCCCCAGAGAATCTCTTTCCTCATGGTTCTTTTTTCCAGTTCTCCCCCAGACACAATTCTATTTTAACAGGGTAGTATGTATTCTTGCTTTTTCATATAGGATGTCAAATGTTTCATCTCCACATATGTTGTTTAGTAAAAATTAAACATATCAATTATGAATAATTTTTAACATGATTGGTGATTTTATAATCTAGCAGAAGGAGTTTATTTAGAGATAAGTACAAAACTCTAATAGAAAGATAGATTTATGAAGACATATGTCTCATTCCCATGTGAGAAGACTAAATTAAATATTAACAGATTCACTGAATTACATTAAATTAAGCACTAATTACCATCCCCAGCCCATTCTTTTAAAAGATTAATTGTGAGATTTATGTGGAAAAAGTTATTAGATTATAATACAATACTGCTTCCATAATCTTTTTCTTCTTAATTTTCCTATCTCTACTGACTTGTTAAGCAAGAAGAGAAAGTGTATGTACATGGATGAAAACTGGACAAAGGTGAAAGAAGGAATAACTCAAGAGGAGGGATGGGACAATTTTAACACATAAACACTGAGTTTTATAGCCAAGTTTTCCATTAAAAATTATTTGTTAAACTTTTTAAGAAACAGGTACTCTGCCATCTAGCTCAGAAACAACAAATCCCACATGAAAGAGGCAAACCAGCCTGTGTGACCACAAGGTGTCAAAGGGATCCAGTACCAGATATCAAAGAACTAAAAATTATATCATTATAAATGAGGGAGAGTACAGATTGGGGACCTAAAACCCATCAATAGGTGAAGCAACATCCCCTTCCAGAGGAGTTGCAGGGAGGAGATGAGCCAGTGAAAGTACAGTGTAGTAATAATAAAATATGCAACTTTCCTCTAGTTCTCAAATGCTTCCTCCCACCCACTATCATGATCCAATTCCACCTGACAAATCTAGCTAGACCAGGGGATGTACACTGGAGTCGGAAACATGGGGAATTTAGGATAGATGATCCCTTCGGGACCAGTGGTGAGAGTGGTGATACCGGGTGGGTAGAGGGATGGTGGATTAGAAAGGGGGAACCAATTGCAGGGTTCTTCATATAACCTCCTCTCTGGGGCACGGACAACAGGGAAGTGAGTGAAGGGACACATTGGAGAGTGTACAATATGAAAAAGTAATAACAACTTGTAAATTATTAAGGGTTCATTGGGGAAGGGGAGGGGGAGGGAGGGGAAAATTGGGGAACTGGTTGCTGAGGGCCTAAGTGGAGGGAGGATGTTTCAAGAGTGATGATGGCAACAAGTGTGTAAATGTGGTCTGCATACAATTGATGCATGTATTGATCATAATGGGAGTTGTATGAGCCTCAATAAAATGATTTATTTTTTCAAAAAGGAGGGGAAAAGAAAAGCTTATACCAAGGGCTCATGTAGAAAATATTTGGAAATGAATATGGCAAAATGTGTACAAATATGCTTGATACAATTGATGTATTGAATGCTATAAGAGCTGTAAGAGCCCCCAATAAAATCATAGGGAAAAAAAGAAGCAAGTAGTCTGTTGATAAAACAAAAAGACTAAGAGGACATCCTCTTAGAATATTAGAGACATTCAAAATAATGATAGTAAGTTGTACAGCATTTAATTTTTTAATAAAGAAAACTGATTCAGGATGCAAAAAAAAAAGAAGAAAGAAAACTGATTCGGTCTGATAGACCTGTGAATTTCCAAGTAGGTTCAAACTTTTAAAATTAAGAAGACTGGAGGTAAAACAGTAGCAGGATAGTAAGTCATTATTTAATAAACTGGAATTAACTGGATTGCCATGCATTTACTCAATATGTATGTGCCCCAACCTCAAGCTCAGTGCCATTGAGGCAATGCCAGCTCACAGATCTCTATGGGTCAGGGTAGAACCAACCGGCCCTGTGAATTTCTGAGACTGTTTACAGGACTAGTAAGGACTGCCTCTCTCCTGAGTTGTGGCCGATGGTTTCAAACTGTGGGACTTCCAGAGAGCAATCCAAAGCATAGCCGCTTCGCCACATGTAAATACAAAAGTTTTAAAAACTATTTTTAAAGGTTAAAAAAAGGTGGAATTGTAAGTTCATTCCAGGTGTGTTGGTCCAGTTAACTAAAGAAACAAATCTGGAGGACTCGTATTTGTGTAAGAGAGAGCTTTATGGGCTGAGCCCCGGTGGCGTAGTAGTTGTGCATGGGACTGCGACCCACAGGGTTGGCGGTTCAAATCCAGCAGCAGCTCTCCAGGAGCACGGCTGGGCCTCCTACTCCCACCAGGGCAGTGAACAACCCCCCCCCCAAAAAAAGAAAAAAAAAGAGAGAGAGCACGCTTTATATCAAAGAGCAATTGTACATTGAGAAAACATCTCAGCGCAGCCCAAATCAAGTCCACAAGAAGTTTGGTATTAGTCCTTATGTCTGATACCAGTCCATAAATTCCTCTTCAGACACAATGCAGTACATGCAGTGATGCTGAATGAAAGAAGATCACAGGTTACAGGCCTGTGGGTGAAAAGTTTTGAGGACCAAGTGGCAGTGGAAGCATGTCAGCACTGGCATGGGTCTCCACATGGCTCCTCCAGCTCTCTGAGTGTGGCTCCTCAAGAGGGAGGTGAAGCAGGGAGAAAATGTGGCCTGCCTCCAGGGAGAAAGAGAGGACGTTCCTAGAATCCTCATGAGAAGGTGAAGTTCACCGGGAGGCATCATCAGGCTGTGACCTGAATGACGGGCTAGACTCCAGCCCTTCACTCTGAATACTCTCAAGTTGGCCAGAGACTATGTAACTATCATAAAAGCTACAGCCAAGGAAACTCTGTGCAGCAAGTCTAATCTGTAGAATAAATTCGGAACTGACTAGACAGCAGAGTGTTTAGGTTTGTGTTTCAAAGAGCCTTAATTTTTTTTAGGAGCTTTAATATTTTCTTGTCTCCAAATGTTCCAAGTCTATCATTTTTTCCCCATACTCTAAAACTTAGAAATGAGATCCCAAACCATTATACAGCCAACAAGTATATCCCGATTCACAGTCACACAAGTAATGAAAAAATAAGGAAGTGGATAAGCTAGTTATGGCATATTACTATACAATGGATTGGTGCATATACATACATATTCACTGCTGTCTTGTAGAATCAGACTCATAGCAGGCCTATATACATTCTCCAAGGCCGTGAATCTTAACCAGAGCAGATAGCCTCATCTTACTCCCTTGAAGCAGGTGCTGGGTTTGAGCCTCAGATCTTGAGGTTCACAGCTCAACAGAAAACCTCAACGGAGCAGTACCATGATTCATTTGATGAGTTTCTTTTGGAGGCTTTAGTTGTCCACATTTTACTGGATGGCATGAAGCCCAGAGTCTACGGTTGGATTTTTGCTCCAGCTTCCAGCATATGCCGGACTTGAGTCGCTTTCCTTGGTCAGTCTTTCTGTTTTGGAACCCTGGCTTGACCACTCCTGCGTACAGACATGTCCTGGCCCTTCTTTTGCCTGTGCTTTGGTGTTTCACATCGTCATTCTGGCCCTCCCAGAGCCAGGTGGAGGGCAGAGATGAAGACAATTACTGTGGATTCCATGCGTGTTTCTGCATATCTCCTACGATGGCATCCATCCCTCCTTCATTTGTTGCTCTACCAATGATTCTTCATCTGGCTGCTTGCCACGTGGCCAGCCTCCAGCACACTTTGCTCTCCAGACTGAATTTCTTAAGTCTTGTGTATTAAAAAAATCAACCTTCCCCCTCAAAAAAAAATGGCCTTTGAGGCATAGGTTTCCACCTTCCAGGTGAGAGATGTGGGTTCAACTCCTGGCCAATGTATCTCATGCAGTTACCACCTATTTCTAGAGAAGGCTTGGGTGTCATGATGCGTTGTAAGTTTCAGCAAAGCTGACAGACTAGGAAGAAAGGCCTAGTGACGAGCTTCTGGAACTCAGCAATGACAACCCTGGGGGCCACAGCTGTCCAACCTGCCACCGGATCACGTGACAGTGAAGAATTGAGCCGTGTTGTGTTCTGTTCCAAACGACGCTGCCAGAATTCAGGGACTGGTAGCTAACAACAACACAAGAGAGGTCTGGCCTTTGCACTTCATCCTTGAGAAATAAATTTCCAAGCTAATAAGAGAATTTCCTGGCTAATAAGAGTAACTTTGTTCACTTAATGCCCTCAGGCTACACTGAAGAGTCTAATGTGACTTATGGTAAGGGTTTCATCCATGTGAAATCAACTCAATGGTCCTAAACATTGAAGGATAAGGTCAGGTATACAGGCAGTCTACCACATCCATCTAGCCACAACCCAATCAAAACTCTAGACCCCCAAGGCCTGGGTGACCATTCCTGGTTGGCAATATTTCACGCATGTTCACACTTCATTTCTCAACATCAGTGCTCTGTTCCGCATGTCTCTTTCATTGGCTGATTTTGATCTGTCCTTTTAGTGTAACAAGCCCTAACTGTGGTGGCATAGTGAGTTACACATTGGACTGCTAACCACGAGAGCCGCAGATGGAAGTCACAAGCCTCACCAAAGGAGAAAGACCTGGATTTCTACTTCGGTAAAGAATTACAGTCTCTTGGTGTCGGCTGTACAAAGATATAGTGTCTGGGGTCTTAAAGGTTTGAAGGTAAACAAGCAACCATCTAGCCCAGAAGCAACAAAGCCCGCATGGAGAAAGCACACCAGCCTGTGTGATCACGGGTGCTGAAAGGTATCAGGTATCAAAGAACAAAAACTCAGATCATTGTGAATGAGGGGGAGTGCAGATTGGGGACCCAAGACCCATCTGTAGATAATTGAGCATCCTTTACAAGAGAGTCACAGGGAGGAGATGAGTCAGTCAGGGCGCAGTGTACCAACGATGAAAAATACAACTTTCCTCTAGTTCCTAAATGCTTCCTCTCCTTGCCATCCCCTGCTCCACTCTCATGATCCTAATTCTACCTTACAAATCTGGCTAGACCAGAGGATGTACACTGGTACAGATAGGAACTGGAAACACAGGGAATCCAGGACAGATGATCCCTTCAGGACCAGTGGTGAGAATGGCAATACCAGGAAGGTGAAGGGAGGGTGGGGTATAAAGGGGGAACCGATTACAAGGATCTACATATAACCTCCTCCCTGGGGGATGGACAACAGAAAGTTGTGTGAAGGGACATGTTGGACAGTGTAAGATATGACAAAATAATAATAACTTATAAATTATCAAGGATTCATAGGAGAGGGAAAATGAGGAGCTGATACCAAGGGCTCAAGTAGAAAGCAAATGTTTTGAGAATGATGATGATGGCAACAAATGTACAAATATGTTTGACACGTGGGTGGTTGTGTGGATTGTGATAAAAGTTGTATGAGATTTCTTTTTTAAAAAGGAAAAGAAAAAAATGAGTTACAGTCTCTAAGACTCACAGGGGGAGTTCTACCTATAGGGTCACTGTGAGTAGGCATATGGACTCAATGGCAGTGAGTTTGTTCGGGGTTTGGTGAGGTTTATAGCTTCCAGTGAGTTCTGTGAGTCTATCTAGCAAATGATCAAGACCGAGAGTGGTTTAGCAACTTGCATTTAGTGTCAGAAATGAGGACTCTTAACCTTGCAAACCGATGATGCTCTGAACATGTCATATTTGTTCTTCCAGGCCTTTCCTTCTGCAGTTCCCTCTCTCTAGTTACTTCTCGCCATAAGCCTGCTCTCGCCTGCTCAGCCCGCACACTCCTGCTCTTATGTTCGGACAATCAGACCCCATCACATCCTCCTGCAGACAAGGGTTATTGCTCCCATGGGACTGCCCTCTCAGACACCCAGCGCCAGGCTCACGTCCTTCTCCCTTTGCAGGTCTTACGTGCAGCAGAGTGCCTGGTACAGGTCTTTAGGGCACGTGCTATGACGCAAATGAACTCCACATGGGTATAGACATTTGAAATAAAAACAAGATTCAAAATATATATAATGAATTGTATATATGTATACACATACAAAAAATGAAGTATAGCCCAGCAATGAGTAAACAAATATGTAAATAGATCATCTGCAAGTAATGTGAAGTATTGCCTATTTAAAATTTTAATATTCATTCATCTTTGTTAACCTGAAAGATGGATTTTTTTTCTTTTAATGGATTATTTTTCTATTGGATTGATCTTAAGACACAAACAAAAACATTTTTATTGTGGCTTAGTTATGAGTTTATGAGGCAGACTAGCTCTTCATTCAACTATTAATCACATAGATTGTGTGATAGGTTTTATGTCAACTTGACAGGGCCAGGATTCTCTCCTGATGTGATCTGACATAGCTTGATTAACTCTGTGATGGGCTCTTCTGTGGAGCAGCCAAGCAGTTGTGGGAAGAGGAGTGTAGACCACCTCCTTAATCTGGTCACAGCTTTAATACCATTGAGGGAGATTTTGCTCGAGGTGTGGCCTACCCGTAATACTTATTGCCAGTGTGTGGAAGCTAACTCACTGCTTCTGCTGGATCTGGTTTCTGCATCTGGAGCTTTTACCTCCAGTTTTATGGGCTGCCCTCCCTGGACCCTTCAGCTGACTACCAATTTTGGATGCTGCATCCACTGGCCAGTGGTCTTCCTGCTTCGACATTCAGAGGCCCCTGCAACAGTGTAAGTCAGCAGAGGCCTCCGGTTTAACATCTGAACCACAGATTAAACTGATCTAGATTTACCTGCTACTACAACTATGCGTGCCATCGTGCTGCTGTGGTGGGCTGTTAACCCAAAGGTCAGGGGTTCAAAACCACTGGCCACACCACAGGAGGAAGATTTGGTTTTTCTATCTCTTCCTCTAGACATATTCACCTAAGCACCTCTGGTTTTGCTCTTTGAAAGAACCCAGCCTAACACAGGTTATTTCATGACTTGGACTGCAACCCCTTCGCGAGTGAGCACTCTCCCACTTCCACTCAGGGTTCTTGTTCCCCCAGGTTTCCTGTCTCTTCCTGCCTTCTGAAGTTTGCTTTTGAGCAAATGTTGTTTTTGATCTTCTACCATTGACTGAGAAGCAAGTTCTCCATGGATACTGTTGTTCAATATATTAACCTGCCTGGTAGTTGGCTGTCGGGTGCCCTCTGGGAGTGAGTTCGTTCTGAGTTTGTAGGGCACCTACGGGCCAGCATCCTAAAATTGCATCGGTCTTTATCTCACCGATAGGTCTGGTCTTTGTAGGAGTCTGAGTTTTGTTCTACTTCTTTTTCTCTCCCACTCTATGGAGGACTTCCCATTATGAGCTGGTCAAAGCTGCCAATAGTTGTTGTCAGGGTCCACCTAGTTCTTGTCCCAACGTCATGGAGGCTGTAGTTCATGTGACCTCTTAGTTCTTGGGACTGTTTCCTTGGGTCTTTGTTTTCCTTCCTTCTTTGCTGCAGATGGCAGTTGGCAAGTTTTGCAGACCCTGGCTTTCAAGATCACCAAACTAGAAGACAGGATATTGTCTGTATGGACGAAGTTATGTCCACTGCCCTAGCCTAGTAACTCTGTTCCAGGATGTGTTTAAGTTATGGTTTAAGAAGGTTTCTTGTTTATATCCTATGTGTGTTGCATTATATAAAGGTAAGCTGTACAGTATTACTACCAGGATTCCAGTTCACCCATGCACAGGTTTATTCCAAACTAACTGTATTTGAACATATTTCTGCAGTCAGTGGATGGCTGCAGATAAGTGCTCAGTGATACACTTGTCTTAGTCTCCTTAACATGTCAGTTTTGAAAACTTAAAAAAAAAAAAAGCCAAAGTCACTGCCATTGAGTGGATGCCGACACAAAACAAGCCTGTAGGACAGGGCAGAATTGCCCCTGTAAGTTTCTGAGACTGCAATTTTTTATGGGAACTGTAAAGTCCCTTTTTGCCTTTAAAAAAAGTCCAATCAAAACAGTGACTCCTGAGAGGGTCATCTGGGCACATTAAATTCAAAGTAGAGAGGGCCGCTCAGAAGGTTATGGCAAACCTGGTAGGAAGTTCCCATGTGTTGAATCTTAATAGGTTTTTATTAGGGACACAGCACAGTCACAAGGGTTCTCAGGAAGAATTATTCAGATACTTCGAAAATACATTGGTGGAAAAAAGCTTGTGTGAGGTATTCTTTTCCATCTCAACAATGCTCTTGCTCATTCTTCAAGAGCCGCGAGGGCTGTTGCTTGCACCGTTTCATTGGGAAGGCAGACTCAATTCACCCTGCAGCCACGATCTTGCCCCTTCAGACTTCTTTTTCGTTTCCCAAATTTAAACACTGAAAAGGGACACCACGTGAGTCCCTCAAGGATGCCAAATCCGCCTATCTTATGGGAGGTAAACTGATGAGTACAGACTTCTTTAGGGAAGAGTTAGAGTCACAGACAACTCCTTCAGAAATATATAAGCTTAAATAAAAGATGCTGAGAAACAATAGCTTCGTATTTTTATATTTTTGCCTAATGCTCTATGATATTTATAGCAGTGTTTTTTTTTTACTTACCCTTGAACATGGACATATGTGTAGCACCTGTGTGTGTAGAAATATCCACTGACCAGCTTTCTTTCAATATGACAAATAAAGGTGGGATTTCTACAAGCAAAATTACTTACTCAAGGAGCACATGTATAACTTGAAGATTTGAAGCTCTAAAATAGGATTTTTAAAATGTTACTAAAATGGGTAAATGTTCATATTTTAAATTCATAAGCAGATTTATTTTAGCAACCAAATACTTTTGGAAATTAAAAAAGGTTACATTTTCCAGCTAGTTTTCTAGTCAACTAACTTAACTTCTAGCAAGTTACTATAAGCGTCTTTTTGAGAATCTGCTTTTTCTTCCAGAAGTATGTTTCCTTAAAATTTTTTTCAATGTCCATAAAAATTATATTGACCCCGTTATCTCATGTTAATCTTGATGTCCTCCAGTGCTACTCAATTAAGACTTATCTTTTTTGATCTCTTGATGTTGAGTACCCATAAGTTAGTTTAAAAGAAACCTACAGCTGTAACATTTCACAGGAAGGTTGAAGTGAAAACTTTGCAAATAGCTAATTTACAGGAACTTTTGCTTGAGGGGCAGGAGGAGATCTGGTGAAGATTTACCGTCTTGGAAACCCACAGGGACTGCCCTACTCTGTCATGTAGCATCACCATGAGTAAGACTCAACATA
>PVJH01022557.1:25517-36532 GCA_004026705.1 Nesogale talazaci
GGAGCCCTGGTGGCCCAGAGGACTAAGCATTGGGCTCTTGACCGCAAGGTCAGCAGTTTGAAAAGATGGACAGCCTCAGAAACTCCGAGGGGGCAGTTCTGCTCTCTCCTCTCAGCCTTATCAGAATTGACTCAGTGGCAGCGAGCTTGAATCTGGTTTTGTTTTCAACAGCATCTCTGACTGCAATAGATCCCACCTGTACACATGCTCTCATAAGCACTTAAAAAGTATGTGTTATTCGCATATATAAAGACCAACTTCTTTGAAATGTTTCTAATCCCAGTCTATTGTTCTATCTCTCTATACTTTACAATATCTTCTAATTAAAGGTTTCAGGTCACGTAGTCCAACTTTACCAAGCAAGCTCTTCGTCTTCCCTTCCTTCCCTAAAGAACGTACTGAGATGAGCAGAAACAATATACTTATCACAATATAAACAACACAATTTTATCTTGAAATTACGGGGACCGGCCCCACCGGAGGTGATCGGGGGTCATTTGCAAGGCCAATGCTGGCGGAAGTTTGTTTGCTGCACTCGGGAATGCAGCTTCCATTTTTTCGGATGGCAGTATGAGGCTCTCTGCCGATCCAGTTCTTTGCACACAAGGACAGATGGCGAAAACTATTTTTAAAAAAACAAGCACTTGAAGTTTCTGGAATTTATCCTAAGTTCATACAGCAAATGAATTAGGTATTCAAGAAGAGCTACTAAAACGGAAAGAGAACAAGTGCTAGTCTGTGAGATTTGAGCCACGCCCTGCCCTTTCCTTCTGTCCCCCATTTCAGCTTGGCTCCCCTTCAGGTGGGTGTGGGCAGGATGGGGCTTTTTCTTTTTTCAGCTCTCCGTCAAGGGGTATGGTCTCTCACAGCAGGGCAGGCTGCCAGTCCCTGGAATGGCCTCTCACTGCAAGTCAGCAAACACCAAGCCCCTTGCCGTGGAGAAGACTATCTGCAGTTGTAGATTTTTACCCAAGTGCATAGCCTCATATGGCTCCCACTGCGTGGCTGGTGGGATTGACCACTGTCCTTCAGGTCAGCGGTCCAGCACTTACCCAAAAGCCACGAAAGAGCTCCTGCACTCCAAGCCACAGATTTCTGGAGGGTGTAATCAAGAGGTGGTGTGGGGTTCTTTCCTGCACCCAGCCCCACCCACAGGATGGAGACTCTAGTCCAGGTGGCCAGTCAAGCCAAATTATCTGTATTCCAAGGATAAAGGTTTCATGCAGGAGGAGTGATCCAAAAAAATTAAAGGCAACTGTCCCATAGTTGTGGCTGTCGGTCTGCCCAGAGGTGTGGTGGTGGTGGTGGTGGTGGCGGTGGGGGTGGCAGCAATCCATAAGAAAGCCCCTCTTAACAACTCTCCCCAAAGAAACGGACTTTCTCTGAAAGAGTGACTAATCGACCCCGTATGTGCAGAGGGGACCTGCTCCACAGGGGTGTCAAGGCCGTGACCTTCCAGCAGGAGATCAGGAGATCTGTCAAACGACCAGCCTTTCCTCTAGTTGTCTAGGGCTTCATTATTTCTGCTAGCTACAACGCCTTTCTTGGAAATGAACTTATTTCTTTGACATGGTGGGCAAGTTCAAGCCAAGAGTGTTCTCAAAATAACAAGGCCTCGAAATGGAAAGCTAAGCCACGGTTTTGTCTGGTGTCATCTCTTCGATTTCCAATTCACATGGACCTTATGTACAACAGAATGCACTATTGCCCGGTCCTGCCGCAACCTCATGATTGTTATGTTTTGAGCCTCTGCTTCAGCTCCTGTGTCAGTCCATCTCCTGAAGGGTCTTTCTTGTCTTCACAAACCCTCACTTCACTCATCATGGTCCCCTTTTCCTGGGACTGGTTCCCCCTAATAATATGCCCAAAGCATGTGGCTGTACTTCTTCCAAGATTCAAGCCTTTGTTCTTCTGGAAGTCTATTGCACTTTCAAGATTCTTCACCAACAGTGTAATTAAGATGCATATATCCCTTTTCTATATTTTTTATTCATTGTCCAACTTTCATGAGGCTATGAGGAAGGTGAAGATACCATGTCTTAAGTCAAATGTCCCTTGGTCCTCAAAGTGACATCTTTTCTCTTTAACATTCTAAGTAGCTGTTGTGCATCAGGGTAGTCCAATGCAATATGACCCTTGATTTCTTGACTGCTGCTTCCGTGAATGCTGATTGAATCAGAGAGAACTTCATCAGATAGAACCAGGGAAAGAGACCATGGAAAAGCATTCTTCTGGCATCTAAACAAACATCAAAGATTGTCTCAAAGACTATTCTGCCTAAAGTTAATGGGCTAACCCTTCACCCAAGATCAAGACTATTTCCACTGCTCAACCGAAGTGGATACCCTCCCCACCTCATTTGGGCTGATATTCCATCACTGGCCACCATTCAAGTCTAACCCCCCTCGTGCACCCCATGTGGACACACTGCTCACTCTCCGCTGGGTTGCCCCCAGTGAATGTTTACTCCAATCAGCTCCAACTAAAAAGCTTGGATTGAGTTATTCCTTGGCAAAAGGGAAGCTGTGTAGAACACTTAGGGTTGTTTTTAAAAAATGTTTTCTTTTTATTTTACCCCAACGGAAATACATTGAAAGGGTGCTAAAAACCCACATCAGAAAGCAAAAAACATTGTATATTCTTTTAATGTAAATATCCATTGGTTACTCTCACTGCCTGGATTTATGGACCTGGGAGTTTTTCCTCTGTTTTCTAAAACTACATCAATTTTAGAGGCTCATGAGGTTGTAAGAAACTTGAGCTGTCTTCTTTTTTCTTGATCCCCCAAGGAGGTGCCATCCCTGAAGGGCTATTACCTATGTTTCCATCCTTAAACCAGCAGAATGTTGTCCATCTAGTTTACTGGGGACACGCTGTCACCAGGAGGGCCCCTTCCCTGGAGCATAGCGTCGTGTCTGTGAAGTAGAGAGCCAGTGATGGTGGAGGTGACCCTCGATGAGATGAAGTGCTGCAGTGCCACAGTGATGGACTCAAACACGCTGACAATTCATTGTGAGACTGACACAGGAACTTTTTGTTCTGTTGTGCATAAAGACACACGAGTTGGAGTCTATTCAATAGCAGTTAGCATCGGGTGTTTAAAGAAATGCTTGTTATAGGTGAAAACTGATTTTTGGAGGCCCAGACTTTGCTCCGTGGAGCTGGAATCGAACCTCCATCCCAGTGGGCCGCATTCCCGCACACAACCACTATGCCACCGGGGCTCAGCCCGAAAACTGATATTTTTACTCTTAGCTAAATATTTCATTTTTTATTATGTCACCATGCAGTTATTTTCCTGGGCTGCAGTAGACCTAACTTCCCCATCATTTAAGTGTCATTTTTCCAAACAGCTTTAAAGTAGCATTTACATGCAATTTATCTATTTAAAGTATATAATTCAATGCCTTCCAGAATATTGAATTGTGCAGCCTTCACCACAATCCATATGAAGACCATTCTCATTAAATATGAAATTGGCCCTTTTCCTGTGGTATGCCACCCAGTCTTGGTCTACCACATTCTGCCTCTTTGGGAGTGCCTATTCTGGACATTTCATATAAATGAAATCATCATATGCGATTCTTTGTCACGGGGTCCTTTCATTTAGCACAATATTTTCAAGGCCCATCCGTACTGTAGCATGTATTCATCTTAAATTCTTTCATTGCAAAAGACAGAATCTATTGTATGAATATATTACATTTATCGTTCATCAGCCAATGGATATCTGGACTGTTCCCAAATTCTTAGCTATTATAGTTGTTTACAACTGTGTACAAGTTCTTGCATGGGCTTGTTTTCATTTCTCTTGGGAATTGAAAGAAATTGCTGGGCCATGGGGTGGCTCTAGATTTAACTATTCAAGAAACTAACAAGCTGTTTTCCAAGGTGGCTAAACCATTTCATATTGTCTTTCAATTTCTCTTCATCTTCACCTATGCTTCTTATTGCCTGTCTTAGTCAAGCAACCTTAATTTTGATCTGTACTGCTTGACGACAAATGATGTTGAACATCATTCTACATACTTATTGATCACTTCTACGTCTTCGTGAGGTAACTACCTACAGAACATGTAAAGGCAAAAACAAAAAAAGGCAAGGAAGCACTCATTGGTGGGGATGGGGGTGGGCAGCCAGCAAACAAACATAGAAGGTACACATTATGTGTAAAAATATGTATTCATATCCTTTGACAATATTTTAGTTGGGTTGGGGTCTTTTATTATTGAGCTATGGTACTTCTTTGTAATAACCTAGATATAAGTCGCTTGTCCAACATGATTAGCAAAATGTTTCAGTTCTATGAGCTGATTTTTAACTTTCTTAATATCCTTTGATGTCTGATATCATACAGTTAAGTTTGTGCATCAACCTGACTAGGCCAAGATTCTCTGTGGTTTGAAAGTTAACACTTGCCCTAGCCCAAGGTAACCAAAGTCCATCAGTTGTGAGCTTAGAAAGATTAGGGTGAAATGAAACATCCTTACTCCTCTGGTCATACCCCTGATATGATTAAAAGGACATTCCTTCAGGGGGAGGGCCTCTTTCTAACAAAAGGCCATTACTTGCTGTGTCTGGAGCCTATATCTGGCTCATAAATCTCTTGAGCCAAGAGATAGCCATATTGCCTGACAATCCTGGGAGTTGTCAGGTACCTGTCATCTGACTTGCTGACCATGGATTCATCTCCCACTGCCGCCACCAGCTTGTGGTCTGCCTGTCAGTCATCAGCCCTCAGAGCTACGTAAATCAGGAGAAACCTCCAGTCTAACATCTGACTCACAGTCTTGGAATCAGCCTAGATTTGGACTTTCCCACTTTTACAACTCTGTGAGTCACTTTCTTTATATAAATTTCTCCACATATACAAGAGAACACAGTTATGGCAATGGATAAAATGTAAAAATTTCCTCAAAGTCAAGTTCCTCTATTCTTCTGTTGCTTGTGATTTGGGTGGCATATCTAAAACACCATAGCTTAATCAAAGGTTGTGAAGACTTATAGTAACATTTTGCTTCTAGTCATATAATATTTTTAGCTCATGCAGTGAGATCTGTACTCTATTTTGAATTAACTTTTGGTATGCGGTGTTGAACTAAACGTTCCACTTCATTATTTTGCATCTGGAAATCCAGTTTTCCAGCATCATTTGTTAAAACGGTGATTCACTAATGAATTATGTTGGCACTCTTGTTGAGAGTCACTTGGGTCTTGGATGTGTCAATTTATTTCTGGACCCTTTACTCGATTCCCTTTCTCTTTATGCCTATCCTCATTGGAGCACCACACTGTCCTAATTACTGCAGATTTCTACTAACTCTTAAATTTGAAAAGTGTAGGTCCACCTACTTGGTTGCCCTTTTTTTTTCAAGATTCTTTTGGGAACTCTGAGTCACTTACAATCTAAATGAATTTTAGAGTTCGTGAATTTCTGCACAGAAGTTGGATGACATTTTGTTGAATCTGTTCATAAATTTTGGAGGTACTGCCATCTCAGTAATATTGTCTTCTAGTACATAAAGATACTATTCTACTTATTCTTATTTTTATTTCCTTCAGCAATGTTTTAATTTTTATTATATAGATTTTGAATTTATTTTCTTAGAATTATTCCTACATTCTTTTTAAGGAAATGGACTTTTATTAATTTCATGTTTGAATCGCTTATTGCAAGTCTACAGAAATACAGCTCATTTTTATACTGATCTTCTGTCTAGCAACCTGATTGAACTCATTGATCCTACTAGGTGTTGGACTTTTTGTTTGTATTGTCTATTGACAAGATCATACCATTAGCAATTAGAGAGTTTTTCTTCTTACCAATTTGAATACCTTTTATATTTTTACCCAATCATTCTCCGTAGACCCTCTAGCACATAGGAGTGAGGAATGGAAAATTCTCGTCTTGTTCCTTGTCTTGTCAAGTTCAAAATTTCTCTCCTAACAGTACCATGTTATGATTTTTTTTGGGGGGGGGGCATCACTGCTCTCCGGTGGTGGGAGTAGGAGGCCCAGCCCCACTGCTGGAATTGAACCTCCGTCCCAGTGGGCCGCAGTCCCGCGCACAACCACTACGCCACCGGAGCTCAGCCCCCATGATATGATTTTTAAAAGTGTTTGCTCTGACTTCCACCCAGCTTTGTGTAGTCCAGGAATTCAGCAAAGACTAACGGGGGAAGCCATCAGAGCCATCAGGCCTACTTCTCTAAGTCTCCTAGCTCCTTAAGGTCTTAGGTCTTCCAAGTGCGGTTTGCCTGGCTGGTGCTTGATTCAACTTCCACCTTGTGTAGTTGCTGCCATTGGTTTGTTTGCTGTCCTGATCCTGTGCCTTGGTGCTCTGCCAGGGATCTCTACTCAGATTTGTTTGTTTGTTTGTTTGCTTTTAAAAGGGAGGCAGTGTTAGTCCTAAAAGAAGTGGCTGCAGAAAGTGTGCTCATTCCTCTGATCATCTTCTGCTTCACGGTTCTAAAGAGCACCACCAACTTTGATGATTCCGTAGACCAGTTGCATTAATGGCTATGATTTATTACAGCAAGAGGATACAAAGCAAAATCATCAAAGGAAACAGGTTGACAGGGCTAAGTGTGAAGGAAACCAGGAACCAGTTTGCAAGAGTACTTTTCCCATGGAATCACAAGATGTACTTCATTTCCTTAGCATGAAACTGTGACACATGTGTGAAATGTCTGCTCGGGAAGCTCATCAGAGATTCAGTGTCAAAGATTTTTATTGAGTTTTTTATATAGGCAACTCTGTATAACACATACCAAAGACCTAGACTCTTAAGAAGCAAAACAGATGTTTGCACAACAGCTCATACCCAGTAAATTGCCATTATGAGAGAAAGAATGGTAAGATGACTCCTATAACCTAAGCTCCCCAATGCCAGCCAAGAGTGAACTTCACAAGCACGACTAAGTATAGAATCTCAGGTGAGCTATGTAAACACTGCTTCAGGTCTTTTCTCTGAGTTTGGGATTCTTGAAGTCTTGTTTGCCTCATGGTTCTTTTATGACTTTAAACAGAAATGTCAAAACATCTGTATCCAATATTGCTTGTACTCAGTGAGGGTCAGTCTGTTTTGGAAGTGTCTGGCTATTTTTTCCTTCTCTGCTGGACATTGCATTTGGAATAAGTTGAGGCCTAAATTATGTTCATTTGCTTGCTTTTTCCACTCACCATGGAGCAGCCTTTGTTTGCTTGATTATTACCAGCCACCTAAGGAGGATACTTTAATCTAATTCAGGAACTATGATTATTTAAGACTGTGCTGAATTCTGTGTGTGTTGCAGAGAAAGGGAGAGAGGACGGGAGAGTTTACAATTTACCTTACTCTTTTGGTTGAACTTTGGGGAGTACCAGTCCAATGCATGAGAGTCTTGAAGCCCCTCCCCTTATCTTGGCAAACATTTATATCCAATTTTTGTACTAGCAGTATCCTTCAGCAGCAAAAAAAAACATTACTCATTCCATTAAATACTTCCTCTAGAATCAGCAAATGCCTCCGGGTCAAAAGCAGTCCCAGTGCAAGATTTACCTCTCTAGGTTTTCATATTATTAAAACAATATTTTGTCCAGGATATCTGGCTGTCAATGGAAACTTTCAACTTTATCTAGGTTGCCATTAATGGAAATTGAAATAAATGTTTCTCTTCTTACACTAAAATTAGGTTCCTTTGAAGCAACATTGTGAGTACAGTCCCCATGGTGAGTACTTAATATTGCATGCAAAACATTACAAAAAGGAAAAGCAACTCTAAATCCAGTTTTCAATTCAGTCTCATTCCTGAGAACAAACAGCTGCTTATTCATGGCAGAAGGGACCCGGCATAATGCATCTGTTGCAAAGTAACTATCTAGCCCCCTCCTAGGGCATGCTACCCTAAGGCTGGCCACTGTTTCTGACAGGTTGAGATCTTAACAAGAACAGTTATTAATACTGCCTTGATGACAGGAGAGCCATGTTGTTGAAGTCCATGCAAAACCACGAACCTCTCAGTATATATAGCCACTTTGTTCATGAGCCAAGTGACACAGGACCATGGTATCTAAAGAAACAGATCTACTGAAATAATCATCTTGACTATCTACCTGATTATTTAGAATTCCCTTCCATTTGGGCATTTGTTGAGCATTCTGGGAAACAATCATTGTTACCATTAGAGCCCATTTATAAGAAAACCATTCACATATTCAGTTGCTTAAACTTACCATTATTCCTCTGGTCTTGTTACTGCTATGTCACCGACCTTCTGGCCATCCGCAAATCATAAAATGGTAGATCTGTATCACAAGAGAGTTCATCTTCCAAGGAAAGCAGACAAGAAACACTGCTCGGATTTGCACCTACTCTGAAGACTTCCCTTCATCACTGTCCTCCAGCATGGTCCTGGGTTGTCGTCAGACTACCACCATACAAGTTGGCTGTTATGGTTAGAGGTCACAGAGAACATGTGCACAACAGTTCCTTCTGCCTGGTGGCACCACCCTCCTCATTGTTCCTGTGCTGGAGCTCAGTCCTCCTTTTTCTCTGGCCCTCTACCAGTACAATGCTCTTCTCCAGGGACTGGTCTCCCCTGACAGCATGCCTGTCCCAAGTACATGAGATGAAGTCTCACCATCCTTCCCGCTCAGGGGCACTCTGGATGGACTTCTTCCAAGACCGATTTTTTTTTTTTAGCAGTCCATAGTGCCTTCAATATTCTTCGCCTGTATCATAATTTAAACAAATTCTTTGATTTTCCTATTCAATTTTCAACTTTTGCATGCAGATGAGCTCCTGGAAAATGCCCTGGTTTGGGTCAGGAGCACCTTCGTGTGCAGTGTCATCGGCATAAGCAAGCTCGACTTTTCCTCCTCAGTGAACTCAGAAACATAACGTCCTTTCTTGTTACAAATGTGGCTGTGGGTTTGTTTGTTGGTGTGCTTGTTATCTTCCTCTTTCAAACAATCCCATTCCATTAAGTTAAATGTAGTAGGAGAAAATGGATGAAGGGACCTAAGAAAGGAATGAGTCTTGAAACAAGGGTCTAAATTACATTGGAATTAAAATAGGAAATATAATATGGGATGCCATTCCAAAGGATGCCAGTTTGAAAGATACAATGAAATTATAGTTTAAAAGATTAGATAGCACAGGAGGCAAGACCAAAGTAAGGCATAAGCTATTACAAGAAGAAGGAAAAAGCAGAGTAAAACACTTAAAATAAATGTACAATATTTTTTAAGGTAGCAGTGAACCTAGAAGATTGCAGTTGCATCTGCTCATAATTGCTATTGAAGAAAATAGCAAGTGAAGCAAGAAGTGAGAATTGTCATGTTGAAGTTAGGTCATTTCCTACTTTATTTTCTGATGATAATAATATTGCTCATATGCACCAAAGATGTACTGAAAAGAATAATTTAGTAAAAAACAAGAACTATATATCCAATGCTAGCCTGAAAAATCTTTTTTTTGGGGGGAGGGGGGGCGCATCACTGCCTCTGGTGATCGTAGGCGCTACCCAGCGCCGCTCCTGAGAGCCACCACTGGATTTGAACCGCCAAGCCTGCGGGCCACAGACCTGTACTCAACCACTTATGCCACCTGGGCTCAGGCCCTGAAAAATCTTTATACCATCATCCTAAGAACAAAGAAGCATGATGTGTAATCTATTTCACAAACTTTTATACAAATACACTTCAAAGAATCAAAGTGATCACATTTTTCAAGTTGGATGTTCGTCTCCCTGCATATGTACATCAGAGAATCAAAGAAGTCTTCTAGACTTTCCTTGAACGGTTTCTTCTATGCTACCACCAATTTCTTGGCTTGAATTTACAGTCTATCTAAACAAATATGCTTTCACTATCATGTGTCAGATATTGTATTCAACTCCCACAGCCACAATGCAATGAGAGAAAAACACATAGGAAAGAAAAGGCATCTCACAGTAGAATGTGAATGAAGAGCATTTTAGAGTACTTACAAGTGTTGAACAAAGTGTTGTCAAGGTCAAGAACTTTTGGAAGAAGTCTTTGAGATATTCAGAAGAACCTTAAGAACTTGCTAAAGTTTTAGCAATAAGCTGGATTTATAAAACTGAGCTATAATCTTAGAGAGTATAGACAGAGAACTGAAACCAGGATTCAGTATGGCTTTGATATAACTGAACCCACCTATGTCAACAGGACTTGGTTTTTAGCCCAAGAAACCTTTGCCTGGGAATATGACTATAGACAAAACAAATTAGAAAAAAATAAAAATAAATGAAAAAAAAACACTGGGTCAAGAAATTCTAAAAGATTGGAGGCATTTATTTGCTAATCTGGGCAAATAGCTTATTTATCAGACAAGATTCTTGCTTGCTGTGCCTCCCAACTCTCAACTACAGCATTCATCTTGCCAATGCCCGTCAGTCCTCTGCCCTGACAGACTCAGACCCATAATAAGCCTCTTGAGCACAGATGCCAAAGCCCTACAAATATAACACCAAAACACATCTAGGACCATCAAGGAGTGCTTCCTCTTAATTGAGGTATATTCTAATCCTTAGTTTTGCTTTACTAATGTCTCTCGTCTGCTAAAATTTTGAGTTCAACCATAGTGACCATTTTTATTTTTAGGACTGCTTGGTTGACTGGCATGTTGTCTTCCTATATAACACAGAGAAACATTTTTCTATCTCAAGCCATTGCACTTTTCATGACTGAGTCTCCATACATGAATTTATCTTAGGAAGGCCCCATTTAAAATACAAGAATTCTTCTACAAGTTTGTCTTTCAAACCACAAATCTCTGGACACACAAAGATAATCAATTCATTGCTGTCAGCTAGTTGAGCACATTTTTAAACACATGTAAGAATCAACTAAGGAATTTGTCAATGATGTAGATTGCAGATGACCACATTCCATTCACAGTGATTCTGATTCAGGGGGATTGGCACCAGACATTTGAATTTAAAAAAACAGTGCATTTTCCCCCCTAATGTAAAATGTCTTTAGACCATGCTTTGAGAAACAATGTGTGT
>PVJH01022558.1:0-36470 GCA_004026705.1 Nesogale talazaci
GGGGGGGGCTGAGCCCCAGTGGTGAAGTGGTTGTGCCCGGGACTGCGACCCACTGGGCTGGCGGTTCAAATCCAGCAGCAGCTCTCCAGGAGCAAGGCTGGGACACCTACTCCCACCAGAGGGCCATGATGCCACCCCCTCCAAAAAAAATGATACAAGTGGGGGTTTCAAAAGCTCACCGAGGAAAATGAAAATGAAATCGAAGGACAAAGGGAATTTCACAGGTTTTGAAGTCCCAGCTGCTCTCATTCTGACTCATAATGACCCCATGAGGAGAGTGGTGCTCCATACAATTTTCAGCAACTGATTTCTTCCTAAGTATCTCTAAGTGGATTCAAACTCTCAACCTTAAGGTTAATAGCATGTTGTGCCCCCCATAGTCTCATCCCTAAGGTATTGTTGCTGTTGTAAACTATCCTGTTAATTACAGTTCATAGTGATTCTAGAGTACAGCATGGAGCTGCCCCATAGGGCTTCCTAGACTAGTTTCTATGATAGCTGATCCCCAAGTTTTTTGTCTCCCATGTAGACACTGGTGGGGTCACCTGATGAGTTCAAACACTGTCCTTTCAGTCTGAAGCCCAGGACTGACACATCTTACCACCAGGACTTCTTACCAAAAACCAAATGCTATGCTTTGGAGCTGATTTCAATTCATAGAGATTCTATTGGGCAGCGTAGAATTGCCCCTGTGGGTTTCAGACCATTGACCGTGCAGTCCGCATCACCATTACTCATATGGACCCCGATGCAGAGGGGACAAGTAGGATTTGTCACTAGAAATCATTCTGCTTGGTTCAGAAACGGATTTTCCTGCAAAGTTATTTTGTTTTGTCTGAGTGCTTTACTGATTTAAGGCCAGCACTTTCCAAGACTAGAGTAAGGCCCAATAGCATCTGAATGAAAGAGATATATTCTTTATAAATAGAGCTTCTTGGCCTCGTTCCAAGCACAATGCATCCATATTTGAAGAACTGAGCCTTGAACTCTATATTTTGTGATTCAAACATTTAAATGCAGTATGTCTTGGAATCATTAGGGTAAACAACCTGCATTTGCAGAAGATAGCCGGATGTTTTCTGAATTATTATCTTTATATTAATGCCTTAATATTTTAATGCTTTTTCAACTAAACAAGTTTGCTAACTGAAATAGCATTATAAAAAGAAATGTCTTTTAGAGGATGTCATTTAAAAGCATAACAAGAAAATTGAGTTTGAGAATTTGATGGCGTGAAAAAAATTGTCTGCTCTTTCCTCATTAGAAAACTCATCTCAGTCATTCTATCTGTAGCAAAGTAGGTAAATTATTATTATTATTTTTAAAATCACAGAAGACCTCAAAAAAAAAATCACAGAAGACCTCAATGGAAAACACTGGGCCAATGGTTATTTGGTTTGTCTGACATCAAAATATTTTGAATGTCAATGTCCAGAATTAGGACCTGCCTCTGCCAGTTTTCACAACCACACAGCTTTTTGCAGTCTTGCTTGCTTTAATCTTTTACTTGAATTAGCATGAGTTTATAACAATGCCGACAAGCTGGCTCTGATGTAAGTAAAAAGTAGTAATTGGCATTGCTATTTGTTAGACCTGCAAAGAACCTCAAGGATGAGATTTGGTACCATTTAAGCACACAAAAAGGAAGAGGAACAGCAGATTAAAGAAAGCCTGCCTGATGGCTACGCAGAGTTGTTACCCATCCTTCTAACTTTTACCTGCTACCTCTTACAATCTAGGACATTGTTTTTACATATGCTAGAACAAAGGCCCGTAACCTTTTTTCAATATGCAATTCTAGTCATTAGATATTTGAACATATACCCCAACATAAGTATTATTTCAAGATATATATGCACACGCACATCAATTCTATTTTAACTATTAATGTAACATGATTCTTTCAGTTTTTCAAGATAAAATGTAAATATAAGCATAGCACTATAATTTTCTTCTTTGTTCTATAAATGACATTGCATAATCTGAATATTTGAAAGCTATTCTTCCTGAGAAACATGGTGCTGCCCAGAGGTGTAATACTACATAACCTCCCTCAGAATTTTTCCTAGCTAAAAATTACAGCATACTACAGTTTGACGATGACAGCGTTACTTTTGAAATCACAATATAGAAAAGAGTCACTTCTAATATTTTGTTGCATTCCAATTCCTTTTTCTTTTTTTTCCCTTTGTTTTCTTGATGAATAGAATGTGAGAAGACTTTTTTACAGAGGAATCCAGAATAACCAACCATTCCTGATATGCCCATCAACAGAAGTAATTATGAATTATTATATTGTGAGATTTTTATTGCACCCCTTAATACTATTTAAATCCTTTTCTAGGTCTTCTCTAAACTTCATTTACACTATCCATGTGGATGGCATTCTTCAATTTGCTATAAAAGAGAACGAGGTGAAATCGGATCCTCAACCCGATGGTAGTCTTCATCTCTATGGGGAAGTAAAATACTGGAAAGAAAGTAATGAATCCTAATGTCTTTTCTACTTGCCACTTCTTCTCAAGGACTAAATAGACTTCTGTCCTGACACCATGTTTATTCACCCCAGGTGTCTCTTTAACCACAACGACGTGCCAGTCTACAGTCTCAGGCTAGTCCATCTTTCAAAATAGGGCCACAGAAAATATCTAATTCACATTTCACCGCAGATTCATTAATTCAATGTACATCTTTTTAATGAGCACCTTCTTTTTTTAATTTTTATTTTTTTGGTGAGCACTTTCTATAGACCTCATTTACTCATTCTAACAGCTTTATGTATAAACTCTAAAATAATACTCAGAGGAAGCTGAAGGTCAATGAAGCACACAAGCTAGAAAATAGGACTTTTTTTAGAAACTGACTTTTCAGGTTATAAACACACTGCCGCCCTCTCTTCGGGAACCCTTGCACATTGCCTCTGTGAGCACATAGAATCTGTCTTCCAAACAAATGTAGTGAAAGGAAACTTAGGCTCTTTTAATACTTAGCCAGGAACACAGGTGTTAACTGGTCTTTTCTCAAGCAAATGCTGTAAATGAGTGTTTTCTGCAGATACTTTTCCAACACTAACAGGTCAAATGCCAGTGCTTGGAATGCTCTTTCTAGTAGTCCCTTGTCCCACCCCACCCCCCACTCCCCATTTTCCTCACAGATCACATCAACCAAGCACAGATTCAGGTTCACTGTCTTTTTTTCTGACCCTCTCTTTTCTTTCCTAATCCAAATTTTAAGAAAGCCACTTTTTGCCATTTTGGAATAATCCTTTCTCCCACAGTCCCCTCAGTTCCCTCACCACTGCGAGGTTTCCTGCTTATCATCTCCCCTTGAGATCCCTGGCTATGGTAGCCCAGATAAGCTTGCTCTGCTAAAGTCACTTGAACCCCTTGTCAATCAAGACAGGGTTCACACTAAGGTTTCTAATGTGTTTCTGGCAGCATTTAACTTGAAAAAGTGTTCTTTTCCCTCCAACAGGGTTCTCAGTTGCCATTGTAACAGCAGTCACACATATCTGAGGCAGCTTTTCTGAATGATTTCTTTCATTCCGCCCCTGGTCACTTTTCTCGATTGCAGAAATTTTGATTGAAATTGTGGTAAGATCAAAGTCCCATAGGGTCAATTGTTCTTCAGCCCCTTCCCCCCTCTCACTGTCATCACGCTGATGCCCACTCAGAGTGACCCTATGGGACAGCGTTGAATGCGTGTGAGGCTCCCAGACGGATTCGACATGAGGAGAACCCTTCTTTCTCCAGATCCACCGAGAGTGATCTCCTTTGCCCCTTTAGTGTGTTTGCTTAACAAAGAGCAGGGCCTCTGAAGATCTTCTATTTAATTCTTTTTTTTTGGGGGGGGGGTGGGCATCACTGGTCTCTGGTGGTGGGAGTAGGAGGCCCAGCCCCACTGCTGGAATTGAACCTCCGTCCCAGTGGGCCGCAATCCCGTGCACAACCACTACGCCACCGGGGTTCAGCCCCTATTTAATTCTTAGACCCAAAATATGTCTAGCTATTAAATAGTATGAAAAGAGCCCTTATGGTGTTCCAGGCTATTTGTTTGGTTCCCTCCTGCGAGGTCAGCAGTTTGAATTCGCCCCGCGGCACTGGGGAGAAGGATGTGGACCTCTGCTGGAGGGGGCGAGGGGGAGGGGGGAAGGGGGGAGGGCGGCGGGTAAAGATCCACAACTTTGGAAATCCTACTCTGTCCTACCTTGTAGCTGGGCTGGAATGCATCCAGGGCAGTCCTTGGAATAAAACACTAGGAAGTGATACAAGTTTTAGTAAAAGTGATTTTTTTTGGGGGGAGGGGCCATCACTGAAAAGTGATTCTTTCAGAACTCTTTGATTTTAAATTATGAAAGTAGAAATATTTAAGAAAAGATTTCACACTTCCCTGTTCCTAAAGTAGACCATACCCAGCATAATTGAAGCTTTTTTTTTTTAATCATTTAGTGACACTATTGAAAACACTGATTCTTGTAATGTGATATAATACAGGGATGCACTCAGGGATAATTTGAGCAGAGCTGTTTATCATTACACTAAATGATCCCAGACTTCCTGAGCTTTCTGTTTGCTTTTTATTGCTTCCTTGTTAATCCCTTCTTCCCACCCCCCACCCAACTTTCTGGCTAAGTTTCGGATTCTCTGTCTCCTTTCTAATGTATAGTGTATGAGTTTGAAAACCAAAATTTTAACTATTATGGGCAAAATAAGAATTGTCATGAGGATCTCTTTTGAAGATGTCCTATGCAGAATATGAGGTCGCTATGAGACTGAATGGACTCCTAGCAGTGAGTTTGCTTTTTTTTGGTATACAGTCAAATAAAACCATAAAAGCAACCTAATCGGGCGGAACAAAGGTTGTGGCAGGAGTTTACACACCTAAAAGAAGTAACGGTGTAAAGATACTGCTATGAATGCCAATGAGCGTTCTTGTGCTGTCCTGAATTCATCAAAGCTATGAAAAGGTAACGCAACCCTAGATCTGGGGCACTTTTTGTTCCAAGTATTCCTTTAAAAAATAGTTCCATAAGTGAATAAATGATTATCCTATTTGTGACTCTGAACCTTGTGGTTAAGCATTTAGCTGCAAACAGAAAAGTTCATGGTGGGAAGCCTGGAGCTCCTCCACCTGACAGGGCAGCAGGCTTCCACCTTTGTGCGGACAGCCTTGGAAGCAAACCTAGGGTGCAGCTCTGCTTTCCTCTTCAGGGTCACCGGGTCAGGACTGACTGCTAAATAGCAACAGGTTTTGTATTTCATTTATTCATAATTATGAATGTCTCCTCTCATTTTTGTGAATTCCACGGAAACCTCCATTTACTCCACATTTAACATAGCATCTGACTTAACATCTATTTAAAGTATTCTTAGTTGGACTCAGGGTAAAAACAATAAAACTTGTTGAAGGAGTCTATCAGCTATTCCCTGTCTGGCTACATGTAAGACGACACCTAGAGAACTGTGGCTTACCTAACACAGGGGCAACAGTTGGTACAAAAGCTAATCAAGGGGTCTGGAATTTCTCCCTCTCATTTCATGACATGATCACACTTGCAGCTCAACCGCTAATACTTATTTTGAAGGAAGGACTGGCAAATACAAAGAGGGACATGCTCATTAAATATGTCCTGGTTGGTCTCACTGAATATCTTCCACTTATCTCTCCTTGGCCAGACAATGTAGTATGTGTCTCCTCCCGGTAGGGGAGATACTGCAGTATTGTGGCTGTCTATGCTAACATGAAGCTTATTTTGGTAAAGAAAGGTAGTCAAGTCACCATTGAGCACGATGCCAGCTGTCTCAGAAGCAGATTTACCTCAGTGATCCTGATGAACTCAGGCCAGGTCACCAGGGGCCTCCTCTTCCCCAAGCACATTCTCTCTTTCTTTGGGAGGTCACATGATCCCCCCTCATGATTTCTCTGCTTCTCAGTTTCTGTCTTCCATGTTGTTTTGTTTTTCCTTTCTGATTACCTAATTTCATCTTCTCTTGGCTACCCCAACCCTATGATCTCAAGACCTTCTAACTCAACTACTTCAGATACTGAAGGTGACCTGCTTCTCAATGGTCATTTTGGAGCGAGGGGCCTTGGCATTGACCAACTGCACTACAGGTTACTGTGAACAAGCCACCCCTACCCTCGAGTTGGTAGCTGCTGTGTGATTACACAATTATCCTATCGAAAGGGATAAAGATTTGAAGAACATGATGGTCACTTATAATGACACTCAACTGGTTATAACATCACAAAAAGATAAGTGTAAAATTATAAATCTGAAGAATCAAAAATTATGTCTTTACAAATTTTCTCAGATCTACATATGGGCCACCTATTAAGATCAGATCCAGTTTTCTGTCTGGTTTTACGTCACAGAATTCTCTGGATCTGCTCTATCATGGAAGAACACATGAGAAGCAAAGGCGGCTACTCTGCTATGGTCTCTTTCTACTCCCATTTCTTTCAAAGCAAAACCAACAAAATGAAGCTATATAAGATTCAAAAGTCCTTGGGCCCATGGTCAAAATCAAGATTCAATTATCTCATCAAGCTACTCCTTTCATATAAATTATTAAAACCTTCTTGTAGAATCTTCACATTTGGATCAAAACATACCAAGGCATCCTGCTAAGGTATATGGATTTTTTTGTGGTATTTTATTGATGAGTAATTACTGGAGTTAATGCCCTTCATTCCCATTTACTGGGAGAATATTAAAGTCATTGTTTTCTCTTGCATTTTATCGGAGACGCTTTAGCCAATAATTGAATTAAAAATTATTTCTATTAGAAAAGCAAAACAAAAAATCCAGAAATTCACATTTTACTGAAGGGCAGGGGGTATAATAAATAGCATTAATAAAGTCATCCCAAGAATAACTTGAAGCATCATCAGGATCTTTCAGTGTCAGTGTGAGGGACTCTTATTAGGTGACACTTAAAATGGGATCACTTCTTGATTATCTTCAAATTATGAATATAAATTTTACCAAAGTGAAACACATACTAAAACATTCAGTAAATGAGGTAAACATCCAATATACTGATTAGGCAGAGTTGCCATATATGGTCTGGTATTGGGTTTATGGTGGTATAACTAAGAACTTAAGCGTGTGGTGTTAATAATGTACTTTGAAATTTCTTACAATACAGACAAATGTTTCTACAAAACCAAATTTAATATACAACAAACACTCACCATGTAAACACATCTTTTTAAAACTCTGATAATAATTCCAAGGATCACTTACAGGCTTTCATAAAAGCATTTTATATCAAGAATCTCAGTACAGAATGATTTCTATGTCAAAATACATTTACACGGTAAAATGTTTATAGGGGAAAAAAATAAAACAAGACACAAAGAAAGGAAGTTTGCTGGCATTGAATTCAATAGCAGAAATTGCCCCTGATAGTTTTCCTTCATTTTCTACTTCAAACATTTCTGACAAAACATGTTAATCTACCATCCTATCCATTGCCTATCCTGTTAGCCACTCTATTTGCCAGTTTAAAATATCAAAAAGGTATCACCATGCTTATTTCACTTTTCAGATTCTCTCAGACATGCCCAGAATACTCATTGCCGGTGTGGCCTCTTCTTCACCATGCTGACAGCCATGTTGGGTGCTTCAGAGACCCCATATGTTCAAGCCTGTCAGTAATATCAGTTTAGAGACAACACGTCAGGAATTAATAGCAGTTACCAAATGCAAAACTGGAAAAAATTCACATAAAAACCACAAGAGCAGATTGATCACACAATTTTATTAGTCTTTTGAACAAATGTATTTCTCTGTTAAAAACTCTTGCAAAAGAGACATTGGAGTGTACTATTTTCAACCCTGAGCATTAACACTGCATACCAAGGACGGTAGTCAAGAAGCTGGTTAGATTGGAGCACTAGCACAAGCCACTGATATCCTCTATGTGATCAGGTTTTTACAAAAAAATACATAGTTTTCAATAAATAATGCTTAATTTTACAACTTTGATACAGCAATGTCATACACTGTTTTAACACACTAAACTCTGCATGCTATATAGTCTAAGAGAAGACAAAACTTCGCCATGCATTTTCTTTTTTTCCCCCCTACTGCTATCAAACACTTCATCCTCCAGTGCGCTGGCTGCCTCAGGTAGCTTTACCTCTCTCTGTTTCACAGCAATCGGCCCTGCACTGGCATGCAAACCCTCCATAAGCTCCCCCCCACCCCACCGCCCCCACCCCCAACCACTCAGACTTCTAAACAAAAGTGTTTTTCAGCTTTTCCGCTCCCAAACCTGGAGTGGCTATGAAAGCAAATTTCATGTGGCCTTGGAAAAAACATCCTCCTAACAGTGTCATGCTGAAAAACTGCTCTGAAACATCAGATGTTTCTGTCCCGGTGGCCATCACAAAGCATTGTGGAATGTCATAACCACTAGCAGTCCCATACTGCAAAGATAGGCCTCCGTTTTAAAACAGTCCATTGAAAAAAAGATGTCACAGAACAAATGCAAAAGACTCAACACCTACAACAACATATGTACAGGAGTAAAAGCAGGCAAAACGGGAAGTGAATGGTAATGACATATGATTCTCCCCATGTGCTGCATGGATGAGGCACACTGTTTTTGAACATAAGCTGCATGGAAAGAAAAATGTCAAAGAGGACTCTCTGTCATTTGTTTGATCAAAATTCTTTGAGTGGCATATTTGTATTTCCAGTTTGGGCTCTGCTTTTGCAAGAGGGGATATAATGTGGCTAATAATGTAATAATGTAAGCAACATATAAAGTCATCTCAAGGGGTCTATATTTTTTCACACATTTGTCATATTGCTTTAATTTGTCATTTTCACAGCAGAGAAAACCCAGGTCTGAAGAACTATGTAAGAGAAGGTTGATCAAACAATAAGACTAGAGCCTCTTCGCGTGTACATCCAGGTTGTTTAAATTCATCAATGCATTGAAAACTACATCCCAACTTGATTATATTGCTTTTAATGGTTTGTTTTCTTTATAAAGAAGTTATGTTTGTAACTGCAGGCTAACAGAAGTGCCTAAGACATTTAAAACGGTCCTGTCTGTGCACTGGCAGAGGTATTGGAGCGTCTAAGAGTGTCTCTACCGGATAAAATTATTACTTTTATACATGGAACATTATGGACTTAAGTTTCCCTTTGTAAGCCATTTTATACTTGCTGCACTTTTGTGCTTTTATTGCGTATAAAAATAGGTCTCCTTTAAAATTCTGTTTACTTTAAGTTCACTAAAAAACTACTTGTTTGTGAAATTCTCTTATAAACTCACTGCATCCACATGGAATAGATAAAAATTAATTAGGCAGCTAATTGATACAGGTAGTGTTGTGGAAAAAAAAAAACTACACTGAGGAAATAAAGATGTTAGAATTCAAGAGGGGAAAAAAAGCCAATGGTAAGTAAAATGGAAGAGTTCAGATTAATACATTTTGTTTAATCTTTATTGTGATTGAAAATGTGGGGTCCACAAAAAGGGGTGGGGATTGAGTTGTTTTCAGATCATCAAATCAAAAGGAATGTGGTAGAAAAGTAAAATAAAATGAACAGTGAGAAAGAACCAATAAATAAATAACCCATATCTCAGAAAAGCACATGCAACAGTCTTTACATGGAGACGGTTACTTTGGGAACTCAGAAATCCCTGTTAGGATACGTAAGGCTCAGTCTTGTTATCCATACAGGTTCAGGCTATACAAAGGGTATTTGAAACTTGCATTACTAATGGAAATTTTTATAAAATTTGGCCCTTAGAATAACTGAGAATATCCTGAAAAAAATTTTCCCTGAAACTGTAATAAAGAAAGTTCTTAGCTACTGATAAAATTGACAAACTATTTTCACTGGTTTTCCTACTCAGAAAAAAGCACAAATATATTTGCCTCAGAAATCTGTTAAAATCAGAGGACCACGCGGTAAAAGAGTATAAAGATTCTATAAACGGGAGAGTCCAAGAAAACCTCTCTCCAAAGTGTACACAAGGATACATATGAACATTAGAAGAAAAAGACTATACATATTATTAATCATATCAGAGGATAAAAAGTTAAGATTGATATAATATATTTATACTGAATGACTACTTTTAAAAAAGAGCAACTTATTTGCTTTATTCCTCAGATTCCTTGGGCAAACAACAAAAAAAGGCATTTAAAATCTGAAGTGAAAAAAAATCTACATTTCTTATACTGTACCAATGTCAATTAAGGTTTCAACTCCCACGCTAAGAGAAAAACAAGTCTTGCCCTTTTTTTCCTACCATGGAAAAATAACTAAACCTTCCTGACTCTGCTGTAAGAATGCATATTTAAATCACTTCCCCTTGATTAACATTAAAAAGAAACATCTCTGCCCCAAAAGGTGGTGATTTTTTTTTCTAGTTAAAGAATACTCATTCTACAAATAATTTGCCCAGTGACTGTAGTCATTCATAACATACATAGCATTTGCAAAGCACAGGTTGAGTACACTGCCTTTTAATAGCATTATGAATTTTTAATAAAGAGGATGCATATAAGAGTGTAAGAACTGGAAGATTATTTCCACAATTTAAAGATTTAATAAGAGAATGCTGGTTTAAATTTTTAAAGATGGGAATCTTATCAAAATGTCCTCTTCATAGTATGTGAACTAGTGATAAACAGCAGGATACCCACTGGCATATAATCACCCCAATCCATAACACCATCTAAAGATGGTCTGTCAATGCTTACTTTCAATAAAGGGTTCACTTAAAGAGACCAAAAACAAAACAAAACAAAACAAAAATCAGTTAATCTTTTATTGAGGACTATCCAGTGGCAAGAATACCTTGTGTATTATATGTTCCAGACATTCAATAAAGAATTCATTAATATTTTTTCACAATGCATTCATCAAAACAGCCTTAAATATTGTTAAAGGCTACTTCAAACGCTTGTCCTGAGTTCTAACAGGTTTTTAAATTAGACGGCCAACCAACTAGTTTTTTTCTCTTATTTTACTAGCTAGAACTTAGCTAAATCATTTTTTAAAATCACGACTTTCCATTGTAAGACCAAATTATTACGTTACTCATTTATTTAACTTAAAGTTTCTACCTCACCACAGAAACTGTCCAAGACTCATCTATGACTTAAACATAAAACATGCACAGCTTTCAGAATCTCGAAATACAAAGAATGAATTCGCCTTACAAATTTGGAGACAGTTTGTATTTTCAACAAGTTTTGAGAACTGCAGCAAGGGCCACCACGTCAACTCCCCAGCACAGAGAACTGTCAATTGTAAACCGCTGGTTCATTTATTCGTGGCTAAAATAAATGCCCAACCAATGACTCCATCCGTCTATCACTTGGAAGGTATCCAAAAAAAAAAAAAGTAAACAGCTCCAGAAATCCAGTTCTACACTACTGAAACTCGTTGAAACACCAGCAGCCCTTTCTTCTCCCAAGTGCACTCCTGAAACCTGATGGCTCGTGAGAGGAAAAGGGGACCGAGAAGAAAGCCGTCGGCGGAGGGCTACAGCCGGCTGCCTCCCCATCCCAGGGCGGGGGCGGGGCGGGGGCCGGGCTCGCCGGAGGAGCGCGCCGCGGGAGAGCGGAGCCGAGCGGGAGGAGGGGGGGAGGGGGAGGGGCCCCTCGGGCCTAACAGCTCGGGCTAGTGCGGGGACGCTTCCATGGAGTTGAGCCGAATCTCCGTAAACTGCAAGGCGAAGCCTTGTGAGATCCCTAGAATAGGTTACAAAAGGGCGCGGCGACTTCGCACCGGGCTTCAGTTAGCGATCCAGAAGCGTCCTCCACCCACGTCCCGCGGCGCGCAGAACGGAACCGGGGCTCCCCAGCTGTCAGGTAGCAGCCGCCGCTCCCTCCCGCCCTCCGGCCCCGGCGCCGCCCCCCGCCCCCCGCCCCGGAAAGGCGGCGGCGAAGGCCGGGAGGGGACGGGCGCTCGAGCCGGCTGCCCCGGGCCAGATGTCAGGCTGAGGCCCGCGCGAGGGGGCGAGGGCGCGCGCGGCCAGGTGGCGCGCCACGGTGTACCCGGTCAGCGCGCGCGCCTGGGGCCCGGCTCTTGGGCGCCGGGCGGTAGGAAGGGAAACACGGAGACAGAACCAAAAGCAAGAACCCAAACGGTGCCAATCTGTCCCCGGGCGGCGAGGCCCGAGAGTCCGATCCCCCGGCCGAGCTCTCCGGAAGGCGGCGCGGAGGCGCCCGGGGGCGAGGGGCCGTGGGCCGGGAGCAGGAGGGGGGGGTCGCTGCTCTTCCGGCTCCGCCGCCGCGCGGCGCCCCGGGCCCACTCCATTCCTCGGCCGCAGCAGCCGTGGCGTCTCGGCTCGCCTCCAGGGAGACAATGGGAGGTGAGGCTGTGCACAGTGTGCCCGGGGCCGGCCGCCCCCGGCAGGTCATCCCCAGGGCACGTTGGAAAACGAGCACCCCGGAAAAGAGCCGCTGGTGCGGAGGCCACAGGAAGATCCCTCTGCTCGGCCCTGGGCGCGCCCGCAGCCCGCCACTCCCCTCCGAGGGCACAGGCTTCGCTCGAGAGCCAAGCCGCTCCCCGGAGTCGCCCCGAAGCGACCGTGAGGTCCAGCAACTTAATCCTACCCGGGACGCCTCCACGCTTCTGCTGGCCGCGACGGACCGGTTCCTCGTCCTCCCTCGCCTTTCCCGCCGGCCTGGGTTCTGCTACTCAGCCCCGTCCCCAAACTCTGCACCTGGGAAGGCGGGGAACCTAGCTCCATCCCCCCCCCGCCCCCAGGAAGGTGTGGAGCTCACCAACCAACAACTCCCTCTCGGTTCCCTCAAGTCACTCTTGACCTTGGGAAACATAAAAGAAACACCCCAAACGCCCCCCCTCCCCCGCGGTCAAGAACTGCGGCTTGCGTCCCCCACCCTGACTCCCTCTCCTAAGGCGAGGCGACTGAGTGGGGTGGGGGCGAGTAAAAAACGCAAACCAGGGTCCCCGGCGCTAAAGGACCGGGCCTCCGAGATCTAGGAATCAGAGCCCGCACAGCACACTCGTGCAGCCCAGGACCCAGCCTGCTCGCAGCCAAGACGGGTCGCCAAGCCCAGCGGAAAATACACACATCTTCGAGCTCAGAAAACGGCCCCAGCGAGCCTGAAATCGTGTCTTCTCGAAACGTCCGCCCCTCCCTCGGCCATCTTCCAAAGCCTCTCTCTATGCAGTCCGCCGGGGTGGGAGGGCAGAGGAAGGCGGGAGGGCGGGAAAGGAGGTGAGAAAGGAAACGGGGTGGGGGTGGGGAGCCAGGGAAGGGTTGTAAAGGGAGGCAGAAAGAAACAATAAGCCTAGGCCAGTAATAAGGAACCGGGGGCGTGGGGGGGAGGGAGAGAAATCCGGATATTACACGGTCAGCCAATTGAGCACTTCTCTTCCTAACTCCTTCAAATGGTTCATTCTCTCCCTCTCCCCATCTGCGCACACTACAGCCTGGCCACCGAATGCGCTGCGACAACAGTTTGCCTTCCAGAGAGACTATTGGCCATGTTTGTATCAGTTCCAGCTGATTTATTAAAATTGTCAAGATATAGACTTCCAGCACCAACCCCACCTCCCCAAAAAACACAAAAAGCAGGCGATGATGGTTGACAGTGCGCGAGTCTGCTTTGCCACCATTTGCTACAAAGTGTGCAGATGGTCTGTCTCTACTTTATTAAGATTATATTGCACAAAATGAGGAACTTTTTAAACTATGTGCCTTTTTTTCTTTGCTAAAAATCGAGAATCCAGTTTCAAACCTTCCATCTGGGGCCCCCATCCACATATCACAGCGTATGAGATACATAAAATCCTACTATAGTACAGTACATATACAATCTTTAAACTAAGATAACAGCTCTGAGGTCTATATCACCATTTGCAATAAATCTTTAACTACAAATATTGAACAAATCTCTACTATAGCTGTACAAAAAAAAGTTTGTTTTTTTTAACCACAAGGCCTTTAGATGCAAGGATTATTTAAAAATTTTAATCCTTTTTAAACCAGGACATAACGTACCAACATACTTGCATGCTAAAAAACGGAGGAAAAAAAAGAAATCAAAAGGGAAGAAGTGCCTGAAAGTCTTACTGAAAAAACACAGCAAGAATGTTCCCTTTTCACTGTACAAAAATACGCCTGAAAATATATTAATTTTTAAAAAAGGCTGAGGTCTGTTATGTATCAAAAATGTTTCAATACCTTTTGTACTGAGGTCTAGGCTGTCTGGTATTCAATCAAGGAGGTATAAGGGAACAAGTTACAAAAAAAAGTTGGCAAGTAGAAATCACATTTGTAAAACCATAAACAATTTGATCTGAAAAGTAAACTCTGATCTTGTCAGTTCACAGTTTTTTTTTTTGTAAGCGTTTGTACAGTCTGCATTTTTTCAAGCTCCCTGCAGTTTTAAGAATCGGATGCATAGAAGACATCAGTTTTCTCCCTCCAAAAAATAAAAACAAAATAAAAAGTCGTAATGGTCCCTTTTTTGTTTTTGTTATGAAAAACAAAAAAACCCAGTTCGTTAAGATCTTTTAAAGGAAAATAATAATAATAAAAGAACTCCACAAACTCCCTAGAGTAACAGTTGTGCTGCCAAAAGGCTCCTCTGCAGACGTCTTCCAGATTTAAATCAAAGACCGACAAGCTTCAAACAGCGCCTTCCGGAGCGGTTCCTCCCTCCCCTCCCCCGCCGCGTCCCCAATGCCTTTGTTGCAATTTCGAAATTTCAGGAAAAAAAAATTATTAATTACAAAACACATTTGGGGGGAGGGGATCGTCACTCCAGACTAGGTATGCAACTACCTGAAAACACGAGAAAGGGAAGGAGAGGGGAGACGACAACAACAACAAAAAAACAACCCAGGAAAAAAAGATTTTAAAAACTACCAATTTCACTTTAACTCCACCAAATTCTCATCATCTTTTCCAATTTCTTTGTGTCACGGCATCACATCAATATCATTAGCATCTTCTCTCCCCTCCACCCTACCCCCACCACCACCCCCACCATCCACATCAGCCGCACACTCTCCGAGGAAGCCTGCTCTGTACCCGCCGAGAGAAAAGAGCGAGCGGCCGGCGTCCCTCTCAATACGTGAACACCAGGTCGGAAAAGTTCGCCTCCAGCCAGTCCCCGGCGATCATCTCGCTCAGCTCGGGCGTGCAGTAGTCGGGGAATTCGAAGTGGGAGCCCAGGCTGCCCTCGCTGAAGGAATCCAAATCCTTATCCACCAGCGAAAGGGACAGGTTTCCCGCGGCCGAGCCGCCCCCCAGCTGCTGTTCGCTGGTGGTGTGCGGGTTTTGGGAGAAATTCAAGCTCAGGTCGAACATCAGGTCGTCGGCGTCCTCGCCGCCGCTGCTGCTGCTGCTGCTGCTGCTGCTGCTACTGCTGCTGCTGCTGCTGCTGCTACTGCTGCTGCTGCTGCTGCTAGAGGACGAGGACGAGGACGAGGACGAGGAGGTGGAGACAGAGCGCGAGGACGCCGGCGACAGCCCGGGCTGCGCCAGCGGCTGCGTATTCTGCTTGGTGATGTTTTTGAAGCTGTAGTAGAGGCGGCTGGCACTGCCGCCCCCGACGTGGCCCCCAGCGCCCGAGGTCGCGCCGGCCCGTACCTCGTCGTAGAGGCTCGCGCCCTCGGTGGACTCGGCTGAGCTGCTCAGTGTGGGGCTGGCGGGCACTTTGGCGACATTGTAGCGTCTCAGCAGCTGCTGCTGCTGCTGCTGCCCAGGTGGCTGCAGAAGCTGCTGGTGCGGGTGCTCCTCGTCCTCGTCCTCCACCTCCTGCTTGATCCGCAACTGCAGCTCGTCGTCGTCCTCGTCGTCCTCGTCGTCCTCGTCCATGAAGACACACTTGACGCTCTTGCTGGCGCCGCCGCCCCCCGCGCCGCTCAGCTTAAGGCTGCCGAACACAAAGTCTTCGCCCCCGTAGTCCCCGTGGTGGGCCGCCTTGCCCGCGCCCGTCTTGGGGCAGGCGGCCGCCGAGGCCGCAGTGGCCGCAGGGGTCTTCAGTTTGCTACATTTCTTGCTCGAACCTTTGGCGGTCTTGCCGCTGCCCGCGCTCCCGCCGGCACCGCCCCCGGCACTTTTCTCCGGGCTTTGGCTAGCGTTGGGCTTGGCCGAGGGGTCCATTTTGGGCTTTTTCCTGGGCCGGTACTTGTAGTCGGGATAGTCGGCCATGTGCTTGAGTCGCAGCCGCTCCGCCTCCCGAATGAACGGGATCTTCTCGCTGTCCTTCAGCATTTTCCAACGCTTGCCCAGCCTCTTGGAGATCTCCGCGTTGTGCATGTCGGGCGACTGCTCCATGATCTTCCTCCGCTCGATCTTAGACCACACCATGAACGCGTTCATCGGCCGCTTGATGTGGCCCGACGCCGTTTTGCACCAGTCCGGGTCGCTCTCGTCCAAGGCGACGGGGCTACAAGCCATGAATTCGCCCTCCTCCGTGTCCATCGCCTCGCGGGGAAGGTTGCTCTCGGCTTCCAAGCTTTCTGCCTGCTGCACCATGGTCGGCTGAGGAGCCTGGCGTTCCAACCGGAGCAGCTCGGTCCCGTGCTGAGGTCCCCCTCCCCCTTCCACCCCTCCACCTTCCCGGGCAAATTGCGAAGTCCTCGGCACCCCGGGTTAGCTGTGCCCCCCCTCCCCCCGCCCCCCCTTCCAGGCTGCACACAGCGGCTGTGGCTATTTCGGCGGCGACCGCCGTGCGCTCTCTGGGTGGCTTCGGCGGCGACTGAAGTGGTGGCGGAGGCTACGAAGGCGCCGTGGCAGTGGGAGCAGCCCAGGACCCCTCTCTCTCCCGGGAGTGAGCTCCCGCCGCCAGCGCCAGACTCAGAGCACTCCCAGGCGCGCGCGCTCCTTCTGCAAAAAGTTGTGGGCTCTCTCCCAACTCGTTATCTGGTTGTCATATGGGTGACATCACTCCTCTAGCTAGCCAATAGCTGGCAGTCGGCTCCGCCCATCTGCCTTTATTAACGTGCAGCCCCACCCCTCGCCCCGCCCTCGGGGCGCCTTTAGAAAAACGGGAGGGGACAGGGGGGCGGGTCGTGCAGAGGAAGAAGCATGTCTGGAAATGTGTTATTTTTAAAAAATCCGCGTGTGTGCAATATGCGTCTTCTCCCCGCGATGCGCAGGAGCTACTAACGGCGCGGCGAGTGGGCAGGCCCCACGCAGAGGCGGGCAGTCTGGGCGCCCGCGGGTGCGGAGAGGGCCGTCTGCGGGAGCGACGAGGCTCCGGCCCCCAGAGCAGTGTCGGCTCCGGCCCACACGGCCGCGCGCTCTCATTTTCTCCCGCGGGACCCCTCAGCCTCAGCCCCAGCCCCAGCCCCAGCCCCAGCCCCAGCCCAGACGTGGGGGGTTTCCGCGGGAGGGTCCGGCGGCGCCTGGCTAACACACCCGGGGGTTGCAGATCCTCCTCGCAGCCTGCCTTTCCTGCGGCGCTTTCACCAACTGAAGGGGGCGCTTTAACACAGCAAGCTTTCTTGAAGGCACGCTGCCTTTTTTCCTTCTTCTTCTTCTACTCCTTTCCCGTTCCTCTTTCTTCCTTTCTCCAAGGCAAGGAGAGCCATTTAAACTCCAGAGGCCGTGCTTTCCCTCCGCCGTTTGCATCCGTGTGTTCTGTCCTGTCCCTCCGCACGGTTTTCGCACTCTGAACGCGCTTTGGCGTCAGTGCTTTGAGCGTTCTATTGTGCCCGGGCGCTCCTGACCGGCCCCGCCCCGCCCCCCAAGGTGGAGGCTGCAGTAACGGTCTAGGGCGTTTTGCTTTTGCTGGGTATTCCCACTGCATTTGACCAACGCGCATAAATGTTTCTAAATCACACTTTGGCTTTCAGACGCTGAGTCTGGCTCAAGCTTTAGCCTAAGCCACCTCCTCCTCACCCACTCACTCGTTCGCTGCCCATCTCCTCTCTTTGCTCTTTTCCTCTTAGTCTTTCTTCCCTTAATTTCTCTGCCGCGACATCCTTCCAGAGCAGTCTAATCCCGAAATCTAACTACTACAATGTAGCACAAGGGAAAGGGTGGGGAGTGGAATGGGAAGTAATTCACAATTGTAACTGAACACTTTATGCCAAAGGAGAACCAAGATCCATTCCAAATATCGAGTCAAAATATTTCCTTTATGTACAAGGTGGGATGAGTAGTAGTTATAAAATCAACACAATGGTCCAGCTAGATTATGTAGAACAGGTTCTGCCATGTCAATCTTGTCGTTACCCTGAAACTCAATCTTTATTTAGTCTCTGCTGTCCTGGACATTCTGGGTGCATGAAAAGAAAACTATAACTTCGTCACGTCTGTTTTCTCCACACCCGCCAGTGTTGGGGAGCTGACGACTTTGAATAGTTCCAAAAATAGCGGCCCAGAGGGAATCAGCTCACCAGAGGTTAGCTGCCTAGAACTAAGTGAATTGCCACTGTTTCCTCTGAGGTCCCTTGCCATGAAATAATACTGTAATACTTAGGTTATTTCATTTTTCAACGGACTTTAATAACAAAGTGATACCCTGTTTTCATGGATTGTTGTTTTTTAAAAAACACCAAAACGTTGTCACTGTAAGCTTATAAACTGCTCCCTGTTCACTTTTTTTAAAAAAATCATTTTCTTGGGGGCAATTACAGCTCTCATAACAATGCATCCATCCATTGTGTCAAGCATATTTGTCCATACGTTGCCATCATCCTTTTCAAAACATTTTCTTTCTACTTGAACACTTGGTATTAGCTCTTCATTTTCCTACCTTTCCACCCTCCCTACCTCATGAATTTATAAATTATTTTCATAATTTATAAATTCTTATTTTCATATCTTACACCAGCTGCTGTCTTCCTTCTCTCTCGTGTCTCTTGTGTTGTCTGCTTTGGGAGAGGGAGGGAGGGTTATCTATCAATCATAGTGATCAGTTGCCCCTTGGCTACATTCACTCTTAAGAAAAAAAGCTACAACAAATATTTGAACATTAGGGCAATTTAAATATTGAAAATGCTGGAAATTTACTTTCTAGGACCATGTGAACTAAATAATTTACAATTTATAATTTATATGAACTGACCTAAAGATGTGTAAACGTCAACCAATGTGTGAAAATTCATCTTCATTCACTGGCAGCAACCACAGTCTTGTTTTTCTCTCATTTACACATTTCCCAGGTATTGGGAAGATCACAGGCGTGTCGGGTGCAGTGAGTGGTTAATCTACGCCCTTCCTGCCCCCAACACAAGACAAATCCACACACTACACAAAAGACTTGAAATATTTTGGCTCAGATGTATTATCCTCATGCAAAGGATAGGGATGCCTAGCAATTAAGACTAGAAAAGAAAGTAGATTGGAAAATATTTGGTAAATTCAATATTTATTTACCCTCTGCACTCTACACTAAAACTGATGTTTAACTTTACAATGTGTTTTATAATAGGACTGAAAAAGAATGGATTTTATTTTCAAACCGCCAAGCTCTTCTTAGAGGAAAAAGAACTTATAATGTAATGTTTCAAATAAACAATTTCTGTTCAGAGAAAGATAGATCATCTGTTTAAGATAATAAAGCTGAACATTGTTTGTTACTGCGAGGGCCCATGGATGAGAATGACAGGTAGGTGAGAGGTGTGGCTTGATGAATCTTTCAGTAAACACATTGAGGAGATTGGGGGTAGGAGAGCACACAGAGCAGGCCTGTACAGGAATGCACTGGAGCAGAGTTTTCTCCCAAGTGGGCAAAGTAAGGCATTTTTCAGAAAGAATTAACCAAATTTTTGTTTTGTAACATGAACCAACCCACATATTTCATGGTAGCCAAGTTAGGGAAGACATGAAATAAGACTTGAGAAGGAAAAAAATTGTTAACTAACCTGGGTACTTTTGTCTTTTCTGCTGTAAGATAAATCCGTTTTTTAAAGAAAGAAGGAAAAGGGGGCATTAAAAAGGGGGGGGGACATATTTTAGACCCTATACATTTCTCACAGAAACAATATTTATGGTTTAAAGATGTTTATAGTATCAGCAGTAAAGAACTAATGTAAGCCTGTGAGAGCCAGACTGCCTAATTTTTCCACTTTCAAGTTTTCTGCCTTGGGCAAACTGCATTCTTATTTCTTTTATATCTCTTTCTTCATGGAAATCAATTATGTTTTCCTTTTCTTGCAGGTTCTGCCTCATACTGGTTTTGTCTTTTGCAAGTTTCACAGTACTTAGAGGCATTTTAGGCTAGCAAGAAAATGTGGCCTTCTATCATAAGCTAATTTAATAAAAGTTAGTTTAATAAAATAGAAATTCACCTGATATTTTTTCAACCAATGAATGTATATTAGAATTAAACCTATCTGGGTTTTTTTTTTTTTAAGCCAACCTACACTTAATTTGTTTCCGGATGTTCAACTGTATATGAGTATTTATAAATTTATGCAATTTTTCTAACAATAAATATTTTGCAATATATAGTCAATGTTCACAATCCTCAAGATTCCTATTTCTTGGAGTCACAAACAGCTGTAGTTTGTATGGGTACAGCTATTATTTTTTCATAATTGTATGTGTATCATAGGGAAATGCCTTGTCAATGTGAAAAATACCTGGGGTTTCTTACACTGGTTATATTCTACAAAATCTGTCAAAAAATGGGATATATATAAACATTTTCTCAAGAAGAAAAATGTTAAGCAAGCAATACTCTAAAAATATTGAGTATATCTCTTAATTGAACTCTTTTTTGCGCAGTAGTTCACCTACACACTTAAAAACATTCTCTGGGGCTGAGCCCCGGTGGTGTAAGCGGCTGAGTGCAGGACTGCGGTCCGCGGGCTTGGTGGTTCAAATCCAGCAGCGGCTCTCAGGAGTAGCACTGAGTACCACCCACGACCACCAGAGGCAGTGATGCCCCCCCCCAAAAAAAACATTCTCTGAAAAACATGACACACAACAGGACTCTGTTCTCTCTTTATCTTTTCCTCAAGCTGCATTCTTCTATGCCCCCGCATTCTACCGCATAGCCAATTTAGACCTCACTGTAGAGGGTAGATCTGAGTCTGTTTTGATTTGTGGACATTTTCCTCAGAATTTCCTTCATAGATGGTGATGTGTACTGATTTAGTCTAGATAGACCAGATATGCAAATCCAGAAACACTCATATGTGTAAGAGAGAAATTTATTTCAAAGAGCAATTGTATATTAAGAAAACCTCCCAGCCCAGTCCAGATCAACTCCATTAGTTCGATATTAACCCACATATGGCAACACATGTAATGATGTCAAGTGCAGGAAGATTACAGGCCAGTGAGTGGAAAGTCTTGTGGATCCAGTGGTGGTAGAAGCTTCTTAATGCTCGTGTGGGTCTCCAAGTGGTGCCTCTAGCTGCCATCAGCAGAGCTCCATCTCCTTTGTCAACAGAAACGTCTCACAGGGAGTTAGTATGTATCCTGCCTCCAGCGAGCTATTTTTCTCCAGAGAGTCTCTAAATGAGGCCATCAAGCTGCAACCTGATTGACAGGCTAAACTCCACCCCTCCATTCCTAAGTCTGAAAATGACAGCAGATTATGCAACTGACACATGTATACACTGAATTCATTGTCTTTAAAACATGCATACACTATATGCTTCACTGCTACTAGTCACATGTTTTCTAACCTAGCAAATACACATAACCACATACCTATTGTCTAAGATAAAAATGTGGGAGTTATTTTTGAATCTTCACAGAAATACTCCAAAATGCTAACGCATTTTGTAAAGTGACTTTTCTTGTTCATGCAATTTCACAAAGCTATAGCTTGATAGCTACCAAGCTCTCCAAATCGTGTTTTACATCTTCTTACTGTGATTTAGGATTTTGCATTGTACTCTATGTGTGTAGAACTTCCTTTGTGGCATGTCTTTGCATATTCAGCACCCTGGGGCCCTTAAGAACTCAAGTCCAATGCTGAGCAGCCTCACCTGACTACCTGGAATGGGCTACATCCCCTCCACTGGAACACATAACCAATACAGTTTAACTGCTGTTCAGTTTCCAAAATATAGTTAACTAGAATAATCTTCTTGTTTATTTTTACATTAATTAATTATCTAGAACATCCCACTAGAGCTTTTGTGCCATAGAGATATGAGCAGAGGAGGAACATAGCATACAGCAGTGACTTTCAAATTTCTTTGACCCTGACCTGCCACAGCAATACATGTTGTGGCAGTCATGTGCTTATGTTAATTTTATGATTGAAATGTGGGGTTGGAGTCTGGCGTGCTAATCTGGAGAGAGCCATTGAGTAGCCAATGGAGCCTCTGTGGGGAATGGCTTTCTCCTGATACATCTGGGAAGTCTCACAATATTTCCCTCGTGAAGATGAGAAGCTATCTCCCTGGTTGTTGGGAGTTAGTCTCAGAGACGATGAATCATGGGCAAGACAAGATGGCAGCATCCGAGAAGCTGGAGGAGCCAACGGAGAGACCACATGGCTTTGCCCTGATAGAGCCAGACCTCTGAAGCTGGAGATCTCGTGGGACCCCCTGCCAGCAATGAGTTGCTTCTGCCAACATGGAATGCTGTTTTGATGGACTCTCAGCCTGGAAGTGAGGAGCCGTGGGGAGACCCCTGTCAGAGCCGGGACTCTGCACCGACTGGCCAGTGACTTCATGAGTCAGAAGGAGACATTATAGACTGATATCAGGCATATGGGTTAATATCAGAATTATGACTTTGAACTGGACTGAGCTGGGATGCTTTCTCAATGTCCCATTCCTCTTGTATATAGACTTTTTCCTTATATCCATATGCATGTTTATGAATTTATTTCTCTAATCTACCTGGACTAATACGCATGTCTGCATCATAACTCAGTATACATATTATTCATATATCATATTACAGAAACCAGTGTTTCACAAATCAAAGTGTTTCTCCTGGTGTCCAATTCAGGCCATTCTCTATTTTAGTCTAGTCTAATCTGCCCCATTCTATATCTTTAAGTTGTATTAGGTTAAATCCACTGATTTGGTCAACTAATAATCTATTACTGTTCCACCAGTGAAGCTAGAAAAACAGTGGTTGAGATTTTTGAGGACTAAAGTTTCCAAATTGTCTGTCTTCAATTAAAAATTTTTAATCTAAAGATTTTTTTTGAGTATTATTACTACTTAATTTTTCTGGTGATTCGGTTTTTTCATGTGTTAAGTTTTATATAGTAACTACCTCCTAGAATTGGTATGATCAGTAATTGAATTAGTACATATGAAGTGCTTAGAACCATTCCTGGCATAGTGTAAAAGGTCAAAAAATGTTATAGTAACAACAATATCTACTTTAATATCTTTTCTGACATGAATGGTAACAGGTTTGTAAGTTTAGCCTTGTGCTACTCTGCACTGTCGAGTAACATCCGAACTAAGTGGTCTCCCTTTCCCCCCACTGAAACCCAATCCGTTCACATATATAATTTGGACCATGTGACTCCCTAACTTCATGTTCAATGAAACTCCTCCACCTTGAGAATAAAATCCACTCTCCTTTGCAGTGAGAATAAAATCCACAGTTTTTGCCATTAAAAAAAAATTCTCTGTAGCTTCATCCCACAATTAACAAAAGCACAAAGGAGCAGGAGGATAGTATAACATAAGACAGCGGTTTACAAACTTACTTTGACCGTTGCCTGTCATATAAAAGATATTTTTACATTATTAACTAGCATGTACCCACTATACTCATAGAAAACTGGAGCAATTAGAGGGATATTTCCAGTTTACGATAAAGCTGTCTCAGGCATTCACATTGCTCCTATTAGCCAGGCATTTATCAGAACTTCTTTTCTTCTAAAATTAAAAAAAAAAATTTATTTTCATTATAAAGGAAGTTAAGTTACTCATTTGACTATCTTTTGGGAGTGTGTGCCATAAGAAAAGCATTAAGATGAGCACAGGACGGTTAAGAAAAAAATTAACATAACTGCTTTCCAAAAATCACATTCAGACCATGCATTTTTAATGCTAATTAAGCGACAGTATCACACAGTGCACACTGGCCTCTCCGTTGCTTAGCTCTTCCTGGATCCAGCACCTTGCTTCAGAAAAGGGAGGATGGAGCTTATGGATTCCAGGTGAGGAACTGGCTCAGTGTGCCTTATGCTTATTGTTTACTAGCTAAACCGAGAGAGAGAGAGAGAGAGAGAGAGAGAGAGAGATGCAAGTCACAGAAATGCTAGAGCATACTTTGTAGAGTTGCCGAATGCAGAGGAAAGCAGAGGCCAAATCAAGCTGAGTATCCTCAATGGAAACATTGTTCCTTTTTTATCAGCATCTGTCTTATACTACAAAAAAGAAAATGTATGGTTTTGCCTTTTTTATTATCAGGGTGACTGGATTTGTTGAAAAAACAACGACAACAATATTTTCTTCAGGTTGACTGTTTAGAGCAGTGGTTCTCAACCTTCTTAATGCCACGACCATTTAATACAGTTCCTCGAGTTGTGGTGACCCCCAACCATAAAATTATTTGTGTTACGATGTCATAACTGTATTCTGCTACTGTCATGAATCAAGCAACCCTTGTGAAAGGGTCGTTCAACACCCCCAAAGGAGTCGCAACCTACAGGTTGAGAATGGTTGGTTTAGAGTATAGTAAAATAAAGATGAATGAATAGCTAATTTTGAAAGTACTAAGTCTGATGGGTCTTCAATTTTAATATCAATGGGTTAATTTAAGAACAAAATCTGAGTATGTTATTATGATCTGGCTAACATGTGATTTGGATAATTTATGGTATTTTCTATTTCTCTTGACCTCCATTTAAAAAGTGGCAGTATTCTTTTAAAAGTCTACAAAGTAAGGGAATAAAAAGCGCCCCAAACCTACATACATGGATACATATGGATGTGTATGTCCCACTTACTACCATCAAGCTGATTCTGACTCAAGCAACTCTGTACAGGGTTTCTGTTACCAGCTTCAAATACCTGCATTTGTCTCACAAGCACAGCTTTGTCCGTGTGGTTGGAAAACCCATTTGCTGCTGAGTCAATTCCAATTACCAAATATGAGCACCTTCCAAAGTCTTTTACTTCAGCCTCCTTCCACCACGCTTTGGGATTCATGGGAGACATCAGGACTATTCGCCTCACCAGATTCTGTAAGATAAGACTGTGTCCACCTTTTAGAATGAATTATGTCCCCAATAAAATATGTTGAAGTCCTGACGTGAGAATATGAATTTATTTAGAAATAATAGCATCTGCTAACATAAGGTGAAATTAGATTAGAACTGGTTCGCTTATGTTTTCTAAGTGCTGTCTTTATAAAAGGGGAGAGTGATATGAAGAACAAACAAAGGGAAGGCAAGCATGTGGAAATGGAGGCAAAGATGGAATTGCGCTGTAGTTGCAAGCCCACGGATGCCTTAATTACTGGAATCTGGAAGAGACAAAGAAGCATTTCTCCCCCCTCTCCAATATTATGAACACTCTGTATTTTTCAAATATATACGTATTCATTTTAGGGTTAATGATTTTCTAGACTTTTTACAATAAGGGCAATATAAAATATATGCCCTTTTATTATTAACCAAAATCACAAAGGCTAATACCTTTCAGGTTCATTTGTGTTATGAGAGGTGTCTCACAGATTCACCAAATATGCTTTTTACTCTCACACACATGTTGTGATGGTTCTTTAGGCTTTCAGATAACCTCTTAAGATAGCAGTCCTCAACTTGTGGATCATGACCCCTTCAGTAGCAAAATTACAGTTATAAAAGTAGCAATGAAAATAAGTTTATGGGTGGGGGGTGGTTAACCACAACATGAAGAAGTGTATTAAAAGGCCTAGGCATTAGGAAGGTTGAGAACCACTGTCTTAACATAGCAAATAATTTGGATTTGGGAGAGTTATGTTTGAACGTTTAATTTATTAATTGTTCATATTAATAAAGCAAGACTTGCTAAAACTCTATAGAAACCAATAGTCATAATAAACAACAATGTAACATATAAACCTTCTTCTAGTTCTTTAAAGCTTCCTCCCACCCCACCCATCATTATCTCAATTCTACCCTACGAATCTGGCTAGACCAGAGGATGTAAAATGGTATAGATAGGAACTAGAAACAGGGAATCCAGGTGAGATGTTCTCCTCAGGACCAGTAGTAAGAGTGGTGATACCTGGAGAGTGGAGAAATGGTGGTGTAGAAAGGGGGAACAGATTACAAGGATGTGCATATAACCGTCTCTCTGGGGGATGGAAAACAGAAAGGGGATGAAGGGAGATATCAGACAGTTTAAGACATGGAAAAATAAAAATAATTTATAAATTATCAAGAGCTCATGAGGGTGGTGGGATGAGGAGGGAGGGGAAAATGAGGAGCTGATACCAAGGGCTCACTCAAGTAGACAGAAAATGTTTTGAGAATGATGATGACAACAAATGTACAAATGTGCTTGACACAATGATGGATGTATAGATTGGGATAAGAGTTGTATGAGCCACCAATAAAATAATTTATAAAACAAATAAGCAAAACCCCCAGGATATTGCTTTTCTTTAACTAAAATAACTGAAGTAACTCAAACGCAGTATCAAAACAGCCAAACACATTTATTTGTTAAGAAATCATGGGATTTCTAGACTCTAAAGAAGCATCTTCTCCTGGAACTTTTAGAAAGAGCATAAGGACTGTGGACACTGAAAGTGGCCTCCAAGAGGCATTCAGCAGCACAAACTGGACCCCCTGGCTCTTTACAGGTTGATGCCAAAGCGACACTGCGGTCCATAGTGAAGGTCACAGAGAGTTCGTTCTGTGACAGGAGGGTTTTCCAAGGCAATGGTGTCAGCAGGGCTGGTGTCACCCATCACACAGTGTAGTCACTCATCACGTACATACCTTACTCCCCACAATAGACCAGAAAGAACCTACCACTGAGTGAAGAGACGCTCTCTGCCTGGGCCAATTGGCGAGGGAAGAGACCTAGGGAGCTATGGAGAGGATGTGAGGCTATGTGATAAAACAGTCATCCCTGCTAAGGAACTGGACCAGCCACTCTGCCGACTTCAGGGGTGAGGAGTTGGAGTGAGGGGTTGGGGAAAGTGGAAGTGTTCCCCTTGCCAGGAAGACCACAGGCGATACCATGAGTTATCACATTGGGTGGCACCAGTTCTAATGCTGCCACTGGCTAACACTGAATTTAGATTTCTATCCTCTGGAATGTGAGAGTTCATTTCTGTTGTTCTAAGACACCAACTTTATAGTACTTTGTTATGGCAGTAGTAGCAAACTAACACAGTCTACCTGTGCCCACTCTGCTCTTTCTGCTTCTAGAGCTGCTGCTACCAGAGTGCAACCTTGACACTTTCTTCTTTTCTTTTTTTGTTTGTTTGTTTTTAATTTTAATTTTTTGACACTTCTTTCAAGTGAGAGACAAGCTCCATCCTCTATGTGGAGGATATCTTCAGAATTCCTGGTTCAGTTCCGAATTCCTAAGCGGATTGGGAATGCACAGTTTGGATGAGGTCCAATCAGAAAGTACTGGCCAGACTTTGCTTCTAGGCAGGTTTCTTGTTTTCATTGAAAATCCACATAGCTTAGTGTAAGGGAAGATATCTTGCAACCCCTACAAAGAATTTTCCTGTTAATGAATTTCTACATTTTTTCTAATAGGAAACAAGTCGATGATATAATTGCGTTATGAAATATCTAGTTAAACACACTCCAAATTCGTTTGAATTGAGTCCATTAGGATTCCATAGGACAGTGCAGAATTGTCTGTGGTGGGTGTCTGAGACTGTAACTACTTAAAGCAGTAGAAAACTTCGTTGCTCTCCTCAGTAGAGTCTGGATGTTTTAAACTGCCGACCCTGAGGCTGGCAGCCCAACAACTGTTGGAAGGTCCAGTTAGCCATTACTTACTAAGATTTTTATAACTATGTAAATATTCTGCAAAATAACTCTTCATTATGTTGAAGAGCAAAGATGTCATTTTGAAGAGTAAGTTGTGCCTCACCCAAGTCTTGGTATTTTTAGTTGTCTTCCACGTATGTGGAGACTGAACGATAAATAAGAAAGACCACAGAAGAAGCAATGCAAAGGGATTGTGTCATAAACAAAGAATGTTGAAAGTACTGTGGACTGCCAGAAGAACAAAGAAATCTATTTTAATGGAAATACAGCTAGGATTCCCCTTAAAAAGGAGAATGGTGAAACTTTATCCTACTTAGGCAAGTTATTGGTCAGAGTCAAACCCACTGTCATTGAGTCGATTTGGACTCAAATTTGGCAATTCTTCTGTGGTCTTCCTTATTTATTGTCCAGGTTCCACATGTGTCTGTGGCAATTAAAACTACCTTGGGTTAGTCCATGTATACTTCAGAGCCAAAGTAGGACAAAATCAGAAAATTCAACTTACTGCCAAACTCAGAACAACCTGTTGGACAGAGAAGAACTACCCTTTGGGTTTTGGAGACTCGAGATCTTTAGAAAATAGACAACCTTGCCTTTCCCCTGCAGCGTGATTGATGCTAAACATGGTGTTATCAGCTCAAATTATAGCACACTGTGGTGCTGGGTTTCTCAAAGTGGACCAGTCCTTGGAAAAGGACACCATTCTTGGTAAAGTATGAAAAGAAAGCAAAATAACACAACCAACTCACTGCCTTTGAATTGAGGCTGTCTCAGAGTGACCCCATAGGACAGGGCAGAATTGCCCCTATGGGTTTAAGAGATTGCAATTCTTAGTGGAAGTATAGAATGGAAGTAGACAGTCTGGTCTCTCTCCTGAGGAATGGTGGCTGGCTTCAAACTGCCCTGTGGTTATCAGACCAACAAGAAACCTTTATGGCAGCAGGGCTCCTGGTAGAGAGTTTTTGAGAAAAATCATCACCTAAATATGTAGACACAGTGGCTACAACAATAGACTCCTAAGAATAATCGTGAGGACTGCAGAGAACCAGTGCTGTGTTCTGTTGTACGTATGAGGGAGTGGGAACAGATCCCATAGCGGCCAACAGCAACAGCAATTAAAACTTCAAAATGTAACAATACTCTATTATCCAATTTTAGTTATTAGGTCTCTGATAAAACGGACTAATTCTTAGAACAATTTAGCCTGCTTGTTTTACTTAGTCAAAAGTTATAGCTTAATTTGCTTAATATCTAACCCAATTAACTTTAATAAATTTGTGTTACATCGCTCACTATTTCTGGACAGCAGCTATATTTACATAAGGGAAATTGTGTTGAGGTAGAGGGTTTTTAGTGCACATAAACATAATGAAAATATATTATAAATAACATTGAAAGGCCATTAGTCTAATGCTGAGTTATCAATTATAATTCTAAGAATTATAACTTTGTAATCTCAAAGCCTGTAGCACTTTCCACTGGTTGTCAGCACGTTGGTTTTGACTCCCAGTGACCCCCGTGTTTCAGAGCAGATATGACACAGAGATTCCAACATAAGAAAGCTGTAGCAGAAAGCTAACGTAGTCTCCCTCACTTCTACTAGGAGCTATTTGTACCACCTGGACCGGATGTTGCCCTTTACTCTATTTGAACTCATAGTGATCCCATGTAATGAAACTGAAACCATTTCATGGTTCCAGAGGGTTTCCTAGACTGTAGTCTTTATGAGGATATATTGCTAGAGCTTTTTCCCCTGGTGCTTCTGTGTGGATTGAACTGCCAGTCTTATAGTTAATAGTCTACAACTTAACTCTTGTGCTGTCAGTGTTCCTTGCAGTATCTAGGTGCCTTTGAATGGGTTCTGACCCATAGTGACTGATGCATAGCAGAATGAAACACTGCCTGATCCTATGCCAGCCTTACAATGGTTCCAAGGCCTGACTCCAGTGTTAGCCGTAATGTCAATCCCTCTCCTTTAGGAATGCCCTCTAGCTCTATGTCCCTGTACTTTGCCATGCATGGTGTCCTTCTCCAAGAACTAGTCTCTCCAGACAATTAGCCATAATTCTTCCAAGACTGATTTGTTTGTCATCTTAGCAGTCTGTGGTACTTTCAAAATTCTTTTCCAGTATTGCAATTCAAATGTATTGATTCTCTCTGGGTCTAATTTACTCAATGTCAATGTACATATGAAGCAATTAACCTATGGCTTGGGTCAGGTATCTCATACCACAAAGTAACATTTTCCTGTCTAATACTCTAAAGAATTCTTCTGCAGCAGATTTACCTGATATCTTTATTGTAATGTGTATCATATTTATATCCCAACATTTCCCTCAGTGATGATAGAAAAGGACACTGACCTTCTCTTTGTAATTCCCAGGCCTGGCACATGGATAATATGAATGCGAGAAGAAAATTTCTGGATGTGTGAGTAATTTCTTTAGGCTATTTAATAAATCTTGTTTCACTGCTAAGACTCCACCACAGTGTTTCAATGAAGTTCTTCTAACCAGTTATTTTGGGGTATGTTTTGATGATAAGAACATTTGACTTCTATTGGGAAAATTAAATGTGAATTTAAGCTTGTAAGCACTGTTGCTATCATTATGGTAGTGGGTATAGTTAGAATTTCTAAATTAATGTTGTTGGACTGAGCCCGGGTCACGTAGTGGTTGTGTGCATGACTGCAACCAACAGGACTGACAGTTCAAATCCAGCAGCAGCTCTCCAGAAGTAAGGCTGAGCTTCCTACTCCCACCTGGGCAGTGAAGCCACAAAAAAACAAAAACAAATAATGTTGTGGCTGAAATAGGAATCTTTCCCATTTCCCTGTGAGTTCCCTTAAAGTTAGGGAGTGAACATTTTTCATCTGGATATACTCTGAAGATAACAAGGTACCTGGTACCAGTCCTGAGTGCTCTCTGCCCTCTAGATAGTGCTGACTCTGAGAGACCTGTATGTTCCCAGTCTGTAGCTGTTTAGAGAAGTAGAAAGTCTCATCTCTCCCCCACAGAGGTCTTGGTGATCTCAAACTGCTGACCCTGTGAATCGCAGCCCAACAGCTAACCATGGCACCACCAGGTTTCCTACTTGATTCTTTGTAGACATTCAGTAATGCTTAGCTGAAAGAGCAAGTAAATAAATGAAGAACAAAACATAATATGTCAAGTCATTTTAAGCAAGTGAGAAGAAAAGAAAAAAAAAAAGGAGAGCAAAGGACAAGAAAGGGAATAAGTGCCCTACCTCTTCATCGCCTAAATGTTCTGTTTTCTGTACCACGTGGTGACCTTGTTCAATGCCTAGGTCACCAAACCTGATATTTACATGCTATCCTTTACATACTATTACATTACTATTAGTTTCCTATATAGTGAGGATTGATGCTTTCTGTCTCCTACCAATGTTTTAACGAATTCACGGTTTCCTTTTCTTTCTCTCATAAGACATGAGTCTGTAATGATCGACCTAGATAAATGTCTGGTTTTTTTTTTTTTTTTTTTAGGCATCACTGCCCTGGTGGTGGGTAGGAGGCCCAGCCTTTGCTCCTGGGAGCCGGAATCGAACCTCCATCCCAGTGGGCCGCAGTCCCGCGCACAACCACTACGCCACCGGGGCTCAGCCCAAATGTCTGGTATAAAACAAAATATATTGTATTTAGAGATATTACTTTACTGCACTACTAAGTGTTTTTTCTTTTGTTATATGTAATAGTTTTAATCAATATAATTCATGCACCATGAAATCTAATCATTTGAATATATTTAAAAAAGAGTTGTGCAATGAACACCAAAAATCAATTATAGATTATTTCCTTCATTTCTATACTACTTCATTGCTACTAGTTCTGCAGACTAAGTATTTTTTACAGTTCTCTTCGAGAATCTTGACTTGCTATTTCTCTTAGTGTGAGTTTTCCAAAGAAATTTAGTTATCAAGAAAAGAATAAGTGAAAAATCCTGGGAGATACTTCAAAAGCTATAAATATTACATATGATTTTAGAATTAGAGGAACTTTTTGAACCTTGACAGTGGTCCATTTAAGGACATCTCAAAATAAGTGTAACTCTTTGTAGACTCATGAAGGATGATTTATTGTAGTAGATTGATGAGCAGTGGACCAGGTAATCAGGTTGTATATCCACCCTTTCCCTCAATTGCTTCATGGAAGTAGAGAACAATAAGCCACCTATCCCCTGCAAAGTGACAATCCTTACCTTAGAGAGGAAATAGTTGAAAGTGCTTATCAGTTTAAAATAGTTTCTGTACCCCCTAAAAGTAAGGTGCCTATTTTTATTCCCCCTTATTTATTTAATTCTACTACTTGGAGTAATAATGGAGTTTTTCATGCATTTTTCATGTTTTCCACAGGATGTGGTTCCTTGGTTTCTAATATGATATATTGTTATTTATCTTCTTGTAAGGACAAAAATATACTTAGTAGTATTTTGAATGAATAAATGATAACCTAAGTAATATATTGCTGTGTCTATTTTGGGGGTCTTGTGGTGAAGAATAGAAAATGAGGCATACAAAGACTAAGGAAGCAGCACTGCTTTCTGAGTGCTGGATTAAAAATGAGCCATGCAATTTGCTCAGAAATATGCAGATACACTCTAGAGAAGATGTGACTTAGAATTTTGGACCAGAAGTTCTGTGCCTCACTTGGAATTAACATTTAGTTATAGTACTTAGACTAGTTCCTTATCCTTTCTGAGTCTCAGTTTCCCCTTAGGAAAATGATTCTGTAATTCCTATCTATCCTAAATGTTTTTGAGAGGTTGAGAAATAGGAGATGATAGTATTTTATTAAGCTCCTATAGTATCTTATAGCATTTCTACAGAAATGTATTGGAAAGCTTTGATAATTGAGATAGAATCCAGGATAGAAGGAAGATTACTCATTACTTTCTGCAAATGTGATTGTAATATAAATATCTATATGGATATTTTCTGGAAATGGATGGTGAGAAGCAAGGAGTACAAAATTTAAATTTGCCTTACAGTAGTACTAAGAAAAGTTTATAGGTTCAGGCAAATAAATCAATTGTTGTAAATTCTAATTCATAGAGACTTAACAAACAAATAGACTTACCTCATCTAGTTTCCAAGTCTGTAATCTTCATTGAAGCAGCCTAATTCATGTTTAAACTGTAGAGAAGCTAATGGGTTCGAACCCCTAACCATTTGATTAGCATCAGAGTGATTTAACCACTGTACCTCCAGAGACCTTCCTTACCAGGTTTAAAAACAAACTAAGACAAAATTTTAAAACCCTTTCATTCAGTCAATTCCCACTAATAGCCACATTATAGGACAGAACATAACTACACCATAGGATTTCCAAGCCTAAAATTAATCAATGGAAGTAGACTAACACAACATTTTTCCATTGTGTTTCTGGTGAGTTTGAATCAAGGAGTTTTTGAAAAATGGAATACTTTCATCACTGCCCCACCAAGGATCCTTAATATATCTCCCCTCCACATACTTCATTGTTCTCATGATGAAACTATGTCTGGATTATGAATCAGTTATGAGAACTGAACAAGGGAATTCTGCATAATTTACAATCAAGAAAGTTGTTCTTAAGGGTTGTATTTTATCACCATATTTATGCAAACTGTACGCTAAGCAAACCATCAGAGAAGCTGCATTATATGAAGATGAATGCAGCCCAAGATTGGAGGAAATCTTATTGATAACCTGCAGTATGCAGATGACACAACTTTGTTTGCTAAAAGTGAGGTGGACTTGAAGTAGTTGGTGCTGATGAACAAGGATTTCAGTCTTCAGTATGGATTATGACTCAATGTAAAGAAGACCAAGATCCTCACAATTGGGTTATCATTGTAAGTGGGGAAAGCATTGAAATTATCAAGGATTTTCTCTAGTTCGTATCCACAATAAGGACTCATGGAGACTTCAGTGAAGGGATCAAAATATACATATCTGCTGCACAAGACTTTTAAAGTATCCAAAAGCAAGGATATTACTTTATAGACTAAGTTGATCCTGACCCAAACCATGTTATTTTCAATTGTTTCATATGCACGTGGAAGTTGGACCTTGAATAAGAAAGATTAAAGAAGAATCTATACATTGCTGGCTAAAAATATTGAAAGTACTATGGACTTCCAAAAAGAAAAACTGATCTGTCACAGAAGAAGTACACCAGAGTGCTTCTTAGAGGCAATGATGGCAAGACTTCATCTTACATACTTTGGACATGTTTTCAGGGGAAACCAGTCCCTAGAGAACATCATGTTTGGTAAAGTGGAAGGACGGCAAAAGAGAGGAAGACCATTGCCAAGATGGATTGACGTAGGGGCAGTATCAGTGGACCCAAATGTAAGAACTGTTGTACGGATGACAATGGATGGTGCAGGATTTCTTCTGTTGCACATAGGCTCACTATGCTTAGGAACTGACTAGATGGTACCTAATCTCCCCACCCCTACCCCCAACCAACAATAATCAATCCCATTACCATTATATTGATGTCAACTCATCTCACTATTATCTGGTCATTTATGATTCATGATGATGCTATAGGACAGAGCAAAAGTACACCACAAGGTTTCCTTACTCGAGTTGTTAGGTACCATCAAATCAGTTCTGACTCTAAACTAGTCTATCTACAACAGAGTGAAACACTGTCCTGCACTTTATCATCCTCAGAATTGTTCTTATTGTGGATAGATAAACTCCTAGCACAGATCTCAGTATACTAAAGAAAGATTTCAAAATACCCTTTTTGATGATGAAGGCAATGCCAGTCTTGATTGTTTTATTGTCAGAATGTGATTTTCTATTCAAAATGGCAAACACCAGTCCATTTGAGTTCACTAGTACCTATAATGTTGATTTTAATGTGTTCTGTTTCATATTTTACAACTTTCAACTTTTCTAGATTCATATTTTTACATTCTAAGTTCCAGTTATTAAAGTAATGTTTCTTTTCACTTGAGTCATAACCTGTCAACTAATGATGGTCCCAAAGCCTTTAGTTCCACAGGTGTTACTTCATCCATGTAATTAGAGTGAACTCTACTTTGAAACCACCACTTTTCTATTGGTTTGTTGTACTGTGGTTGTTCTTGCATTGCTGTGATGTTGGAAGCTATGTCACTGGTATTTCAGAGGTCATCGGAGTCACCCACAGTGGGTATCTTTCAGTGTAGTTCCCAAACTAAGAAAAAAGAAGAAATCAGCTCTACACTTTGGAGGAAGTAGACACTGAAAACCTTATGTGTAGCTTCCAAACCTTGTCTTATACAGAAAGCCTAATAAATGGAAGAAGACTCTTGGCAGAGACAGGGTTGTAGAATGGAACCCTGGGATCAGAGAGTACTCAAGATGTGACTCAGGAGGAGCTGCTTCCTCAGAGTGGAGTCAACCGTGATGAAATGAGTCAGCAAAAGCCTGTGGGAGTGGAACTTTCAGACTCTTTGCCAAAGGCTACAGATTAAGGAAAGAAAAACATCTGCAAAAATCTGCCAATGATCAGAACTTGGAATGCGCAAAGTAGGAAATTAGGAAAATTGGAAATTGACAAAAATGAAATAAATACATAAATAGCAATATTTCACACATTAGTGGGCCAAAATAGACTGGCATGGGTCAAATTGAATGATAAAATCTTGGCTGAACCCTGGTGGCATAGTGGTTGTGTGCGGGACTGCAGCCCACAAGGTTGGTGGTTCAAGACCAGCAGCAGCTCTCCAAGAGCAAGGCTGGGCTTCCTACTCCCACCAGGGCAGTGATGCCAAAAAAAAAAAAATCTTATGATTCACTATGCTGGTGTGTTAGTCCGGGTTGACTAGAGAAACAAATCCAGGGGCATCAAATCATAGGTGTGTAGGACAGAACTTAATATCAAAGAGTAATTGTATATTAAGAAAACAACCCAGCCCAGTGCAGATCAAGTCCATAAGTCCCATATTATGCCATATGTTGATGCTGGTCCATAGAGTCCTCTTTAGACTTGTGCTGTCATGCAATGACCCTGAATGCAGCCACAGACTAGTTGGTAGAAACTCGTGTGGATCCAATAGAAGTGGAAGCATCTCAATGCTGACAGGGGCCTCCTTATGGCTCCCACAGCTTGAGGGCTCTATGTGTCTTCTCACAGGAAGACTATACAAAGAGTCTATGTAGCTGGACTCCAGTGAGCTATTTATCTCCTTCAAGCCTCCAATTGAGGTCATCAGGCTAAAACCTGATTGTCAGACTAGACTCCACTCCTCTGCAAGCTGATAGGAAATCATGTACCTGCCACAACTGGGAATGACACGAAAGAAAAGAATGATGTGGCTTTCATTGGCAAAAAGGACATTGCAAAATCAATCTTGAAGTACATTGCTGCATGTGAAAGTCTAACATTGAATAGAAAAGACTAAAGAAGAATCGATGCGTTCGAGTTGTGTATCTGGAGACAAATATTGAAAATATCATAGACTGTTATATGCACAAGCCAATCTGTCTCAGAAGAAGTATGGCTAGAAGGATGCTGAGAGGCAAGGATGGAAAGGATGCACCTTACATATTTGGACATATTTTCAGGAGAGACCAGTCCCTGGAGAAGGACATCATGCTTGGTAATGTGGAACAGC